>BBXU01001735.1:0-34754 GCA_001598975.1 Parachlorella kessleri
CCCCCCCCCCCCCCCGTCCCTCTCCCCCCCCCCCAAACACACCACCCCGCGCGCGACAAACCCCTACTCCCCGTCTCGTCAGACCTGCCTGTGAGCGCCGCCGCATGGCCCCAGCCCGCCGCCAGCTGCACCACCGACTCGGGCACGCCCTTCACCCTCTGAGGCGCAGGCGCCTTCTGCCGCTGGCGCCCCAGCCCCAGCTGGCCGCAGCTGCTGCTCCCCCAGGACCAAACAGTGCCTGAGGCTGTGAGGGCGAAGGAGGCCACCCCTGAGCCTGTGGCGGCTACCACCTGTGAGAGGTGAAGGGGAGGGGTGTGCATCAGGAAGGGAGGGGTGTGGAAGGCCAAACAGTGCCTGAAGCTGTGACAGCAAAGGAGGCCACCCCTGAGCCTGTGGCTGCTATGACCTGGGATAGGGAAGAAAGGGGTGATATTGAGCAGGCAGTGTAAGAGGCTGTGTGTGGCCTACTATGACCTGTGGAAAGATGAAGGCGGGGTTAAAGGTAAGCAGCAGTGGCCTAGGCTGTGTGTGGCTGCTATAACCTGTGATAAGTGAAAAGAGGGGTGTAAGTGAGCAGTCAGTTCCTAGACCCCAGACCCCAGACCAAAAACCAGAGACTCAGGGCTCTGAAGGGCTAGATGAGTCACGGGGACCTCATGCGAACCCTATAAACAACCCAGGGAAATCCCACCTTCTGCCCAGCAAGCCCCTGCACCGGCGCCGGTGCTGCCGAGAGCTCAGCCTCATCGTGCCTCAGCGGCCGGCCTAGCTGGCCCTCCCTGGCACGCCCCCAGGACCAGAGGTGGCCGCCAGATGTGACGGCAAAGCTGGTGAAGTGGCCGGCGCCCACGGCCGCAACGTCGGGGGGCAGGAGGTCATGCTGCATGTGTTCGGGCTCGTACTGATCACGGGTGTTGCGGATGCCAAGGGCACCCTGCACCCACCAAGGCGTGGCACCCGACGTAAGGCTGGCGTACAGAAGCTAGCACCAGGCGCCACCTGGGCTGGCAACGGGGGTTCATCTTGGGGCCATGTTGTGCACCTCAGCGGTGTCGGGAGGTGTAGAGGTGCCCGTTTGGCTGACATGCACTGGGCTGCTTACTGTGTGCAGGCTTTGGGAGAGGCAGTGAAGAGCAGGCAAGAGCACGGCAGTGTAAAGCAGGGGCACCGCCCTCCCATACTGCAAGCCTGGCAGGTATGCCACCACGACCAGCCCACCTGCGCCCCGCTGCCCCAAGCCAAGACGCCGTGGTCATGTTCGTTGTGGGTGGAGGAAAACGCCCTGGACAGCCACCGTCTCCTGGCATCACCCGAGGGACCCCTCAACCAAAGCATGACCCAAGTCGAAACATGCGACCAAAGCTTCACAATTCAATGTTTGTTCTGTACGTTGTCTGACGGCAATGGATGATGACTCTTGTGGAGTCTTGACCGGTGAGATCAGCGGGCGCGCCCTGACGTGGCTTAGCACATGGCCAAGCAGGCACTGCAGCCTTGGACTGGACTTTTTCAGGGTATGATCAGCTTCACCTCATGTGAGACCGATATACGCAGACTATAATTTAGTGCCTTCCCAACTGTACATCAGTTGGGTCCAGGATCGAAGGTTTCACTCATTTTGGCATCGTTGTGTATAGGGTCCCTGGGTGTGGTGCAGTTCCCTGGGAGGCCAGAGCTAGAAATGAACAAGTTATCAGCAGCCACAGAAAGACCTGACATAAGCGCCACACTTGAATCTGCAGGCCCCTCGCTAGGAATGTCAAGCTAAAGTGAGGTAGAGTACAGGATGAGGTGTTATGCCAAATGAAATCAGTGTACAGATACCTCGTTGCAAGCCATGTGCCCGTACTCAAAGCCCCCAAGCCCTGCCAAAGCCGCCCAATGCTGCCTGCTCTCTGCACCCCGAGGAGGCCACTGGCACAAACCCCATGCCAGCAAACTCCTCTTGCCGTCAGTGCTTGGCAGGGCTTTCTGAGTCATCCAGTGTGAAGGCCACCGTCTGCTGCAGCTCAGGCGGCGGAGAGGCTGGCATCGTGTCAGCCAGAGCTGCAGCGCCATTGGCGCGTGGAGCAGCTATCGAGGGGATGGGTGATGCTGGTGCTGAGGTGGCGTCGTCTGCTGATCCTCCGGGAGCTGCGGCTGTGGCAGGGTTCCGCAACGTGGGTTCCTGCTGGCGGGGCGGCTCGTAGTCGGCTGCTGGAGGGCGGGCGTAGTGGGGCACCTGGAAAGATATCAGTCGCAGGCACTCGCTCTAGCACTTCATGCAGACAAAGTACTGGAACCAAAGTTGAAAGCCTTTGGCTGTAGGCGAGGCAGGTAACCAGAAACTGCCACTGGCACTGCAGTTTATAAAAATACGAAGCCCAACCGGCAACCTCTGCACCCCCAAGGCATGAACGTGTTGGGCTCAAGCAGGTTGACAGGGACATTGCGCAGTCCCTGCGAGCAAGGCAATGTGTCCAACGGGATCCTGAATAGGGTCTGGGGGCATGGTGTATGTCTATGGACGGTGGTTGTCACTGAAGTTCGAGTTGTTAGGCCTCCCAGGATGGCCTTGACAGCTGTTAGTACCAGGCAATGGCAGCAATGGTGCAGGCCTCACCGGATCCTCTCCCAAGGGGAGTGCATCCTCCTGGCTGCTGTTGATTCGGCCCTTGTTGCTGAAGGATCCACTGAGTCGCTTGAAAGATGCTGCTATCCTGGAAGAGGTGCCAGACACCTGGAAGCAGGGGCAGTGGAAGGCTGGCTGGAGAGCTAGATCGATTGTTAAAGAGGTTGGAATAGGGTTACAGCGAAGCCTGTCAGGGGTCGATGGGGAGCCCAAGACACTTCAAACCACGAATCATGTCTGACGACACCAACCCTGGCTATGTTTGCGGAGGCAGCCACCCGCCGTAGGCTTTGCCCTTACAAACTACAACCACGTCCCAGGTTGCAAAGACAGAGGAGGCGGGGAGATCCGCGAACACAGCTTCAGTGCCCACTTCTTGCATGAAAGGAAGCGGAGCACATACAGCTTGGCAGCAAGGATTTTGTACATGACTATACATGAAAAGGAGACAAATAGTTCTTCCGTTTCCCGTGAGCGAGAACAGCGAGAAGATCACCGGCCTATGCCCTCAACACACAAACTATACCATGTACCCACACGCAAAAGAACCACTCCTAGTAAAAGAAGCACACCCCACGCTGCCTGCCGACTGGCTGAGCCAGCACTCAGGATGGCGGCGGGGTGCTGCCATCCGGCGACTGCCGCCCAGTCCAGCCACGCACCCGCTCGCTCTCCACCACTTTGTTGGTGGCACTCTTCACGCCGCTGCCCACGCGGTTGAAGAAGGCCACGGTGTTGCGGGCCACAGCAGACTCCTTGATTGTTTCGACGGTGGCGGCGGTCCGTTCACTGATCTTCAGCTTATGATCCAGCTCTGTGGCCTGGAGAGAGGCAAATGCGCAGTGCTAGGTCATGACGACCTGCTAGACGGCTTGGGTGATGCAAGCACCCCAAACGTGGAGCCGCACAGCTAGGGAAGCAGGGCACGGTACGGAGGTGCACTTCAATATCTGGGCATTTTCCTACCAGCCGCTAGGATACCCGTTTGTGGCATCGAGCATTCCTTCCTGTTCCACCCACAAGAGCTTCGTTCTGCGCATGAATGGCACTGCAACTTTCCCTGGCACAAAACGCTTTGTTATGTCCTGCTGCCACGCTATCACCCACCTGGTGGGACACTGCGCTGGCCGCCTTGCCCACAGTGGAGGCTGTCCTCTCTCCCAAGTCTCGCGCACCAGCAGCCACCTTCTCCGCTGTGCGTGCCCTGTTCACCTCCCCCATCACGCCAATGGCAAACTCCTCTTGCACCTGTAGCGCAGCGATGATGTGCAACGGTGAGGGTGAGGGCTTTCGTGCCAGGGTTTGCTGTGCCTGCTGCTGTTGGTCAGTACCAAGCATACACTGCGACCAATTTAGCTTCAGTCTCAGCAGCTGCAGCAAAAGTAACAGCAGTATTGAGCTTGTTGGTAACAAGCTTCCACCGACCTCAAAGACTTCGTGAGTGACCTCGACGTTGACATTGTCGTTCAGCCACTGCAGCAGCGCCTCAGGCTCGTCCACATCCCAGAGGGAGGTCGAGCGAGAGCCGCTGGTGGGCACAACCTACAGCAGAAGCAGAACTAGATCAACTGACCAAACACTTGCAGGCCCAAGTACACCTCCTGCTACTGGGAAAGAGCACAACAGCAGTGCATGCCTGACCAGCAAAGCTCGGCGCTGCACTTTGCGCTGGAGCTATAGCAAGCTGATCGATCCTGTTGCAATCCCCCAAGCAGCAGGCTAACCTGTCTGCAGCGGAGCTCGGGTGGGTTCTTCTTGTTGCTTACAAGGTCTTGGAGCAGTATAATAGCAAATGGCACCTGAAGCAGCAACAATTCTCTTAGATCACTTCCCGTCAACACCTTTGACCCTAGGAGCACACCATGCCGCCCATACCTTTGCGGTGACCTGCTCAAAACTGTGCACCGCCAACACCAGCATTTTGGGGCCGTGGCACTGTATAAATAAGCATTCGGAGCGGCGCTGGGTTGCAGTTGACGTTCAAAAGGCCTGCTGACAAATCTGTACTGCTCCCCGCCATGCTGGCAGAGAATGTGATGACAGATGACAGTTGGGGCGAAGTGCAAAGCCAGGGCTGATTTTCCCAGCCTTTGTTCCAACTTCTTCCTCCTATGGCAACCACAGGAGAGACATGCTGAAAAATTGCCTGGGCCCTTGATGGCCTGCCAGACAACCCGGCACATGCTGGGTGTCCAGCCTCTACAACCTTAAGCCTCTGCCTCTACACCCTTGACAAGACCCATGGAGGTCCATCATCAACGAAGTTTGGGTCCGTAGACAAACAGCAAACTCTAATCAGATGCACTGACACCCCTTAGGCTAGTGTTGGCATCATACAAGGCTTGCAAACCTCAGTACTCACGGCTTAAAGCCCAAGCTCCAGACTGGCACCCTCCGTCAGCCCAAAACCACGGGAGTGGCACTTACTAATACCTTAACATACAAAGAAGTGAACCCTAGCATCTAGACTGTGGTACAATTGCTACACAATGCTGCAAGACTAGTACACATCAACTCCAATACATACAGTTACTTTTCCAGAGCACAGGTACCAGCCTAAAGTACAAAGGCAAACAGAGGTTCCGTCCCCAGGCACGGCTACTGCTGCCTTGGGTCACAGAAGCCACAGGAAGCCGCAGGCAGCACCAATGCAGAGGCCCAGTACTAGTGACAGCACCATCAGGTTGCCAGCCAGTGCAGCTAGGGAGGGCGGCACGCGCTCTGGGGCGGTAGTCATGGCGCAGCACGTTAGGTAACCGTTGCTCAGCCCCAGCAGTAACGTCAGCAGGCCAATCACAGCCGGCCCCGCGCCGCTGGCAGCTGCAGCAGGCAAACCAATCAGAGTTTGCAGAAAGTCTGACCTCGTCGCCACGCAGCGCAGCAAAGTGTTCACAGGGAATGTGCACTGCAGCTGGCTGATGGGTCAGCCGTCGTGCCAGTCTACTAGCATGCAAAAGCAGGGGAGAGAAGGTTCACTTTTGTGGACGATAATTTCCAGCCAACGAACAGGAAAGCCAGCTTGTACATATTGACTAACAGCCTAGCTGCCGAGTAAGGCCTACGCACCCTGTCCGCATGTGGTTGACAGCGGTCGCTGCATGGCCAAGCGCTCACCTGCCCACAGGAACGCTGGAACAAACAGGGCCCTTGCGGTAGTTGACCGTAGGATTACCACATCATCCCTCAGCCGCAGAGGCGCCCATCCGGGCAGGCTCTTCCCTGCAGCAGGACACGCGTTGCCACCGTCGCACTCGCTGGCATCCGATTGGTTCTTTACAGTTGCCAAGCTAGGTGGTCGTCAGCGGTAGGTTGGGACCTGAGCCGAGACTACAGCAAGCCTGCGTCCTTGACAACCTAATGAACAGGAAACGTGCCAGTAGAGCCTGCTGAGAGCCCACAATCGGTTGCCAACCCTCACTGACAGTGCCCCTAACCGTCCTGAAACCCTGCCAGGATAAATGCGCTGCTAGAATGAACCCCCCACAGCCTTCAGTTAATCCACAATAGCATGCCAGGATGCGCTAGGACTGGCCGGAGATTTGAAGGGTCAGTAGGGCCGCCGGTTGCCCAGCAGAGCAGTCAACAAAGTCAAGTAGGATTTGCCTCAGGAGCCAGCCATAGCCCGCCCAGGCAGCCGTGGTAACGAGGGTGAGACGCGCCGCAGGGTAGCAGCTGCCCCACCGGACAACCATGTGAGGCAGATATAACGGACAGGAATGAACCCCATCGCGCCGCACAAATCTGCCCAGTCGGCAAGGTTGAAGAGGGTGACGAGTGCTCCCAAGAAACAGCTGCCCAGCCGGGCAACTATCTAAGGCAGGAAGGCCCGGGGGAGGACGAATCAGCCATTGCGGCACCCACCTGCCCAGTCGGTAAAGTTGAAGAGGGTGATGAGCGCCACGGGGTACCAGCTGCCCAGCCGGGCCGAGCTGACGTCCTCGGCCAGGACTCCTGGGAAGATGGACAGGGTCACCCTGCAGGAGATATGTGGTTGGAAACACAGATGATGGGTGGGCACAGCACAGAATGCTGTCTAACCTCCTGCTGTCACATCCTCGGCCAGGACCCCCGGGAAGATAGACAGGGTCACTCTGCACGCCAAACTTGATGGGTGGGCACAAACTGCTGTCTAACCCGGCGTGCTGTCACGCCCTCGGCCAGGACTCCCGGAAAGATCGACAGGGTCACCCTGCAGGGGACAAATTTGAGTTCCAAAAAACTGACGCAGCAGGCACCTGCCATGCTGCTGAACAACTTCGTGCTGTCACATGCATTCCACTCTCAATGATGATGAGTCTATATTTGTTGCCCGCTGGGGCGCCATGTACGGATGCGCTGCGGCTGCAGGGCCCCAGTTAAAGATCCTCAATGACAACCACCAGCACTAGGTAGAGGCCATGCCGTAACATATCTCAAAAGCAGGGCTAGAGGACAAGTGCCTCAGGTCATGGTGTGAGCCACTAGCATGCTGGCCACCCTGCAAAGCAAAGCAGAGGCCACTCACGTGTATATGACGACGTTGCTGGCCGCAAGCCGCCATAGCAGCCGCAGCGCTCCCTCATACTCTGCATGGGCTCCTGTAGCCGCGGCTATCCCCCTGTCGCTGTCTCTATGTGCCTCCTTTGCTGACAGACCGCCCCGGGGCCACAGCACACGCAGCAGGCGGGGAAGCCTGCTGGGCAAGGGCCGCCCCCCGTCTGCCGCAAAGATATCTCTTTGTCTACTGCCAGGGCTACACGGGGCCTGGAACGGGCTGCCTCCTGCCTCCGAGCCGTTGAGGCATCCCTCCTCGGCCACCGAGTAACAGCTGTTGCTCAGCGGGCTCAGCAGGGCCTGGCCCATGCCAGTCGCTTCCGCCTGGCCGCTGTTCATGCAGGTGTGCCCATCCCCCTGAGTCCCATGCCACTCCGCAGGACTGCTTTGACGCCGCCCTGCCACATGGCCGTGGTACACCCGACCATCGTCGCTGCAAGGGCTGGTGCTGGCAGGGAGGTTGTGGTCGTCTGGCACGAGCTCCAGGTCCACGCTGAGCGTGCTGCCGCCACGCATTGCTGGTGACCGGGGCGCCGGCGCCTCCTCCACCATGTCAGTCAGCTTCTCTGGGGAGACTCCCCGGCTGCTGCCATCAACCCCTAGGTATGTAGCATGCTGGGCCGCCGCTGCTGCTGCAAGGGGTGGGCACGTCCTGAAGGGCAGCCCTACTCCTGGCAGCCAGCCTGCTCCGCTGCCCTGCCTGGAATGCTCACTCTCCTGCTCCTTCAGCTGCTGCTGCTCTTCCCTGATGGTGCCACTAGCTATGGCTCCTCCGCTGGCTAAGCCACCTTTGGAGGGGGTTCCGGCTGCGCTTGCGCCTGCGCCCCACTCTGTGGCCTCACACAGTGCAGCAGCGAGCGCAGCCTACAACCAGCCGACCACACAAACCCGGTGATGATCGGGATATTGACAATCCGTGCAGCTGCTACCCTTGCAGGCCTGCATGCCCATGAGAGCAGCCTATCTAACACATCCTTGGGGCCCGCTCCTGCCGAGACCCAATGCCATTCTGCTGCGTCCAGCTGTCGCTCAATCAACCCACAGCAGCACCCTCCCCTCCATGATGCCCTCCCGCCCTGGCCCCCAAAACACACCAGAGCACCCTCACCTGCCGATAGTACTGGATGGCCGGCAGCCGCGGCAGCACAACGGCATAGAGCACCACGCAGGTGGCGCACACCACAGCGGCTAGCGAAAAGTACGCGTTGGCTGAGGCTCGCAGACCCTCTGGGGTGTCTGGGAGGGTGGCCTTGGTGGCTACCCGCAGCAGGCAGACTGCTATGCCCGACACGCCGGTGCCCGAGACCAGTGCCTGCATGGGCAGCATGGACGAGTAAGGATGGCAGTATGGATGAGTGTGTATGGCAGTGACTGTTATTGTAGCTGTAGTGGGCAGAGCAGGTTGCTTGGCTGCCTTGGGACTGCTAGGTAGCCAAGACGTCGTAGCCTGTTGCTCTGTTGGGCAGGAGGTCAGCGCCTCAGCATAGGTACGTGTCACTGCCTTTGGCTGCCCACCAAGGGATCCCAGCATATATCAGTATAAAAGGAAAAGCACAGCAGGCCGACCCAAGGGTAGTCTGGGGCGCCCTGAGTGCCCCTTTTACGCAAACCACAGAACAGGTGACGGCTGACCTATGAAGCCTTGGGTGGCTGCGAGGATTCGATATCTGTGAGCCCCACTTTGTGGCTTTCCCAGCCACCCAACCAGGCACCAAGCAGGTCGCACCTGGGTGAACTTGGGCGGAAGAGAGGCTGCGTCGCCAAAAAGCGCCCCCTGGGCAAAGCCGTCGCACACCCCACAGAGCGCCACGAGCAGGAGGATCATGCCCAGCGTCGCATCTGCTGGGCCTGCTAAGTCCAGCTGCAGGCAAGGGCAAGGTGGACAAGTTTGTGTGGGTGGGTGGGCTTTGGGGGGGGGGGGGGTCCTGGTTTTTTGGATGACAGCGAAGGATAGAACTGGTAGAGCAATGGAGTCAGGACAAGGGGGACACCTTGAAAACCCCCGCATGGAGATATACCCGCAGGGCAGGCCACGCAGCCCTCATGTGTCACCCCGTCGGAAGCCTTTTCATTCAAAACTGGAGCCAGCAATAACATGCATGAGAGTACCCATGCTAGCGCCCCCAGGCCCTTGGCTTACCAGCGGCACGGCACTGACCGCCAGGGTGAAGCCCACAAACCCGCCAACTATGCGCAGCAGCGGCCGCACGCGCGTGTGGTGCCGCACCACCAGCAGCAGCACCAGCAGGTTGACGGGCAGGTAGCACACGGTGAAAAGGCGGTCAGCATGTCGGCCCTGCAGCACGGTGAGGCGCAAGCTGATGAATAGTAGCAAACTCTCAACCGGCGGTTTGGCTTGCGAATCTGCAGCGAAGGGGCCACTAGGTCCTGGAAGACTCTTGGGTGCAGGGGTGGTTGCCTTTAAGGGGGGTCTAAGGGGCAAGGTGGGGAGAAGGTGGGGGGTCAATCCAGGAGCACGAGCAAAACAGGCCTCCTCATCTCAAAGGGAGAAGCAGAGTTGCAGAAGCACGTCCCACATGACGTCATCAATGTGTCACGTTGGTGGAGGAAGCTCCACCACTTTCAGCCAGCAAATAGGGCCACCCACGTGCCAGCCAGCCTGCCAGGGGTCCCCTTAGTTCCAGCTTACCGGGTACTGCGCCTCAAAGTAGTCGCAGGCCGTAATGAATGCGTTCCATGGGAAGAGCGTGCCCATCCCTGCACACAGGGCCCCATGCAAGCCCCCCAGGCTCCATGTGAAGGCCTTTTGCAGAAAGGATCCCAGCCAGCAGTGCGCAAGAGCGGTACAGTGTAGTTGCGCTGAGCAGGACCCAGGCAAAACAAAGGCAGTGAGGACTTGGTAAACAGTCAGTCAGTCAGGTTAAGGACCGCAACTGCCTTAAATGAAGCCAAGCCCACTGCTGCGCCTGCTCTAGACACAGCAGTACAGGGGCAACCACAAAAAGAACAAGAGCCTATCGCAGGTTATTGTATTTCAGCCATTTCCCTTTGGCACCCACCCAGGACTAGGTAGCAAAACCAGCCAAGGTGCCAGGGGTCCTCCTGAGCGTCTACCATGCTCATTGGATGAAACCGGTTTCTAGTGACACCCAGGCGTGTAAGCAGGCGGTTGATTTTGAGGGACTAGCCGAGCGTCATGGGGTGGTGATAGCTGCAGCCATACCTCAAAATGGCCGGCCGTGCTTTCACGCTAAGACTGGCACTGCCAGCGAATGAGACCAATGTGGCTGTTGTGTGGGGTACTTCACTTCCGTGAGTGCGCTGGCGGGACACAGCTCCGGAATCGCAAGTGAGGCACGGCAACCAGGCGTTCTTGTCCTTTCCGATTGTACTTTTGTGTGTATGTTAATAGGAGAGAAGCACTACCTGGGCGCGTCCACCTTCGCTATCCATCAGTGCCACCAAGTCGTTGCCAATAGTATCAGAAGATATGCTTGGGCTTCAATAAGCTGCATCCCGTGGCATCGGTCCAGGCCTCTGGCCTGCAGCGGGGTGCATGACCGAAGTGCTGGGCATGGTGGGCAACCTGGAAGCTGGACTGGATGCTGGCGTAATTCCCGACGTTGCAGAAGCACGGTTACCCTTGCAGTTGGACACCACCGTTGGTGACCAGCCATCAAACGGGAACCTGGAGGGTGGTGTGGCCCAACAGGGCGGAGGCCAGGCAGCCCCCCACCACAAGCCTAGGCAGCAGCGGCACTATAGGAGTCACGGCCTGGGTTCAGAAGGGTCGAAGGAGGAGGAGGCGGAGGTGAAGGAGCAAAGGGAGGTGATGGGGCAGCTGCCATCGGCAGCGCGCGTGGCAGGCAGCGGTCACGGGAGCGAGGCAGCGGCCGGAACCACCCCCAGGTGGGCAGGGTGCGCCCGCTGAGAAGATGCAATGCTGGGTCTGGTCTCAGGGCAGCCTCTGGTGGCCTTGTGATGAGAGGCCCTGAGCTGTGTTGGGGGCGCTGTTCCTTGGGAAGAGCGCGGCTTTTCCTGTGGCAAAAGGAGGTTGGATGGGATACGGGGCTCCAAGTGTGCTTGTAACTGTTGGGTGCATGCTTAAGTGCTAGGCACTGATGCGCACAGGGTGTTCTCTAGCCAGAGAATGGGCTGCTGGGGCTTTGGCAACCTGGCTGCACTACCTCCCACGTGGGCACTGTTGCAAACACCGTCATCCACAGAACAAGCGCCCAAGGCCCGCACGGGTATGCCCCAGAAGCTGTCAGTGCATCCGTACTGTGATGATGGTGGTGTTGTAAATATGTCCATCGTGCAAGAAGATGTGCAGGGTGGACAGTGCGCTTGTTCTGCCTGCGAAGGAGGCAGCGGCAGCAGTGCTTCAAGAGGAGCAGCGCAGCGGGTCCCCTAGCAAGCCAAGCAGGCACAGCGTGAGCCCTAGCAGGCAGCGCAGCCTAGCTCAGCGGCGGCAGCGGTCCCGCAGTCGCAGCCGGAGCCGGGATAGGGAGAGGCGGCTGCGGCACCAGCAGCAGCAGCAGGGAGGTGTCCACAGCAGGAGCGGGGACCGAAGCGAGCAGGGCGACTCCCCTCGCAGACATCGGTCTCGCTCTCCACGGCGCCGGGGCAATAGCAGCAGCAGCAGGCACCGGGCCCACGACAGAGGCGGTGGCAGGTCCGGGTCACGGGAGCGAGCGCAGCGGCACGGCAGCCGTGGCCGCCGCAGTGGCTCACCCGCGGCCGCCTCTGTGGCCGCTGCTGACGAGGATTGCAGGGATGGGACCAGGGATGGGGGGCAGCCCCAGCGGCGGCGGTCAAGCAGCAGAGATCGGGGCAGGAGTGGGTCTCGCAGCAGGGAGCGAGCTAGGGACAGGTCTCGGAGGCGGCGGTCAAAGGAGCGGTCGAGGTCTCGTGACCGGCGGCAACATCGTTCAAGGAGCCGCAGCCCGAGGCGGAGGCACGAGGAGCGGTCGCAGTCTAGGTAGGTGCAGAGGATGTGCTCAAGGGTGCAAGGGCGGCAGGCCTGCGCGGGATGGCATCTTCTCGTCATGAAGGGTTCAAAGGCAGTCATCTCTTCAACAGGGGAGGGAGGGAAGGGGTGCCGGGCCGCCCTCGTTGCTTTCGCCTGGGCCTGCTTGTTTGTGTGGGCTACCTGAGGGGTGGTTGGGCTATCGCTGTAAGTAGGGCACCTACCTTGCAGCTTGCAGCTATCATAGCTGCTGTCTGTCCTGCAAAGTGCATGAGTTGTATGTGGTCTTTGGTCTGTGGAGGATTGAGACAAGGGACGAGTGATGTGCTATGGAAGAGTGGGTCGTTGACAAATGTCATGCCACCTCAGCTTTCCCCTGGGGTTGGGCCATGCGATGCCAATTGACACAGGTATCCAGGCTGTATTCCTTACTCTCCCTCATGTCGTTGCTTCTCTGTTGTTAGCAGAGGTCGGCAGCATACCTCCAGCCCCCGCACATGGGAGGGTCACAGGCGCAGCCGAAGTCATGACCATAGGGACAGCAGCACCCCCCGCAAGGGGGCTGGCAGCCTTAAGCGTGGCCGCAGCAGCAGCCCTCCACCCCGGCGCGCTGCCGCTGCATTGGATGCTGCACGAGCAGCCAAGCCTGCCATGCGGCCACAGAGCGCGGGCAGCGCTGGTGCCATGGCAGCCCAGCAGGCCACAGCAGCAGACGGCAGCCACAGCGGGGCACCGGGCGGCTCCTCAGCGCCACGGCTGCAGGACAAGCATGGCCTGTTAGACGGCCACATTGCTCGGGGGACAGATGGTCAGCCTGGTTCGGCCGCTGTTGCAGCGGGCGTGGCAGGCAGTCACTCCCCTGCCTCCGATAGCAGACCCTCCATGGTAGTGAGGCTGAAGATAAGGCCGGGGGTTTCCCCAGGGGGCGGTCCCTCGCCCTCCCAGGGTCCTGCCCCTGTCAAGCCGTCAGGCGAAGCTTCCCCTGCGTCAGTTCCGAGCACGATGGCCGTGCAGCAGCAGCAGTTCCCTGGGGCAGAGGCACCACGGTCCCCCAGGGGGCAGCTACAAGGCCGGGCCACAGGCGGGCCAGCCCTGCTGCCTGGGGAGAAGCAACAGCAGCAGGGGGTAGGCGCCGGCAAGGGACTGACCCATGTTAGGGTGGTGACAGCAGCGACTGAGGCAGCGGCAGCGGCAGGGGCAGGGGTAGAAGCAGCAATCCTGGGTGTCCTGAGAAGCCACGAGGCAATACCAGCTGGCCAGCAGCAGGGCCAGCAGCTGCAGCAGCAGGGCGCGTCAGGCGCAGCGGCGGAGGGCGCTAAGCGCGCCCTGTCGCCGCGGGCGGCGGCACAGCATGCGCAGCAGGCAAAGCAGCTGAAGGGGGCGGCGATGCCGGGGCCCGGCAGCGGGCAGGCCACGCCAAGGGCCGGCGCGGTGGGGGCGCTGCGCCAGCGCCTCAGCTTTGGCGACGAAATCGACCTGGACAGTGTTGAAGGTGAGTTGTGTCTACGTGTTGTCTAGGCGGCGGGCTGGCGAAACGTGGTGTTACTGCCACTTCGGGAAGGCTGACCTCCATGCAAGGAAGGCCATGCTGTGTTTTGCACCGACTATGATTATTTTGGACCTCATGCGCGAATGTCAACGACAAATGGACACCCAGAGTGCTGATTGTTTGGTTGTGCAGATGGACCTACCGTCAGGGAGAGGGCCATCCAGGGCCTGGCAGCAGCAACGGCCCGGCGTTTCCTGAAGGAGAGGGAGCTGGTTGTACTGCACCCTGCACTACAAGAAGGTTGGCTCTACTGTGGCTTCCCTCTTGGCTACGCTGGCACCAGGCGCATGCCCTGCCTGCACTGCAAGCGCTGTTTAGCAGCCTGAATGCTGCCCTGGCAACAGTGTTTATTGTGGGTGGCAGATAATGCGAGCAGGGATGAGGTACTGGGATACTGGGCTGACAGGGCTGCGTGCAGAATGAGCAGTGCTGTTGTTGTGCGCACAAAGCATCTTGCATGCTGGTGTGCTGGGGAGAGACGTCCAACAGGCGCTGCTGTGCCGTGCTGTGCAGCCCCCACTGCTCTCACGCTGGCAGAAGATAGCGCAGCGCAGCATGGCCCAGCGGGCAAAGCGTCTGAGGGACCCAAGACACTGGGCCCCGTGCACTTTGGGGTGGCATTGGTGAGCCTGTGCAGTCCAACCTCGGTACCAAGCGCGTCTAGGATAGGATGCGGCATCCTGTGGCCTGGACTGCATACCAGCACTGCTCCTGTGTAGCCTTGGGTGCGCAGCTGCGGAAGCTGGGGGCCCCACTCCCCTTGCTAGCCATGCCATGCATCACGGTTTGAGGTGTGGGCCGCAAGGCATGCATGAAAGTGTGTGGCAGCCGTTGCCCAAGCCGATCTGTCTGCAGGTCAAGCACGTCATACCTGCATGGACCAACCCAGGGCTGAAGCCCCCAAGGGTTGACCTCCCTTGTTTTGGGTGGGTGGCAGGTAGTGCGAACAGGGAGTGAGAGATGAGCTGGGCCCGATTGTTTTGTTTTGGCCACAACCACGCCATCATGCAGTGGCTGGTACTGCTGTGCAGGCAAAGGGCATGCGGCCGTACATGGAGGACCGGCACACGGTTGTGGCATCCCTGTTCCCTCTTTCCTCCACGGGCGTCCCCATTCAAGTGAGGGCGTACCTCAGTCGCCGCATGAATGTCGACTTCCACTTTGTCGACTTCCACTCCATGTGTAGTCGAGGCGTTTGCTGCGGCATTGTTGCCTGTTTGCAGTTCTCATTTCTCTTCAGCTGGACAGCTGGACAACTTCCTTTCTAGTCAGCTGGACACAAGCCGGACACTTTGTTTTCTAGTGGCAGGTGGACAGGGGGGCTTTGGGGGCAGCCAGTCAACCTTTACGGTGGAGAGTGCCCCTGCCGTGCACATCTTTCACCAAGTTTCAATGACGCCTGCACAGGAGGCAAAGGGCCTTCCTCAGCCAGCGTAAGGGTTGTGCCCACATGACTCTGCACCCTGCCTCCCATGCAGGATGGGGTTGCACGCTGCTTTGCCGCGGTGTACGACGGGCACAACGGCGCCCTGGCTGCTGAGCACGCTGCCGACCGCCTCCATACCCTGCTGGCCTCGGAGACCGCGCTGCGCACCTGCACAGGTGGGTGGTGCCCGCTGTGCCCGCTGTGGAAATCCATGTTTTGCTGTTGACACAGAAGCCTGGCTGCACCTGCGGCACACCCTGCTGTGTCCAGCGGCGGGCAACAGCGTCGGGCAGGCGTGCGGCTGTCCGACAAGCTGTAGCAAGCATGGCAAGCTGTGCCGGCTCCCCCTTCGCTGTGTCGCGCGGGGGGCAGGAGGCTGGTGTGGTGTGCGTCAGTGCTGCCCTTGATGCTCCCCCCCACTTGGCCCTCCCTGCCAAGCCTTGGGCGGTGCCCCCCTACACCCATTCTATTGTAGGGAACGGCCTGCCCCTAACAAAGCAAAGTCCTAGTGCATGGCTGCTTGGGCCTCGCACTGTAGGGCTTTCCCCACGCAGGGCGGTCATTGACCGCCGTGCCTGCCTGCGGCGTGGGTTACGGACACCCAGGCTGGGTGCCCCTGCCGCCGGAGGCCTGCCCCCCGCACTGGGGATCCGGGTCCAATCTCTGCTAACAGGCCCCCCCCCCCAGCTCGGCCCTGCACAACAGAACAGCCCCACACTCTCACCCTGCAGGCGACGGCCCGCCCTCCACCCAGCCGGGTCCCTACTAGCAACCAGATCCTGTCCAGCTGGGCCCTGCCCTCGACGAATCATCCCATAGTCTCACCCTGCAGTACCTCTGGGCGGCAAGGCCTGGGCGTACCTACTTACTAACTTATTTATTATTCTCTTTCTTTCTTTTCTTTTTTTCAATATTCTTTCGTATACTCTTTGTTCTCACCCTGCAGGCGACGGCCCGCCCTCCACCCAGCGGCAGGAAGCCGAGCGCATGTGCGCTGCACTGCGCCACGCCTTTGAGGCCACAGACCGGGAGATCCTTGTGCGCTGCCGGCTGGAGGGCAACAAGAGCGGGGCCACGGGGGTGGCGGTCGTGCGCGTGGGTGAGTCATGGTCGTATTCATGCAGACTCACGCCCAGGCGCTTGTTCCTGGCGTTTGCAATGGGATGTGACCAGGTACCCGTGGTGGCTGGAAGTCAAGGGAAAGCCCACGAACACAGGGATGATACGAGCATCTGAGTTTGGGCGGTAACTAGAGCAAGGCTAGACGGTCTGAGCCGTGTCTGCTGTGGAGTGGACGAGGGGCTGGCTGGCTACGAACCTCTTCAACATCATGAGCGTTTTTACTTTACCTGTCTGACATGGCCCTGGTGCGCGTGGCAAGAGCCATGAGAGCACCCCGCCCGATATGTATGATAGTGTCTAACCTGCAGGCGAAGCTGCTGTCTGCCGTCGTGCGGGGGACACTGGCATGCCGTGCCGTGCCCGCCCCGGGGCAGCGCACCGCGACTCACCTAACCACGACTGAGCCCGGCCTAACCTCCCCCACCCCCTTTGCAGGCGAGCTGCTGTACGCCGCCCACGCCGGCGACTCGCGCGCTGTTCTGTGCCGCGCTGGGACCGCGCTGCGCCTGACGGAGGACCACAAGCCCAACCTGCCCCGGGAGCGGGAGAGGGTGGAGGGGGCGGGGGGGCGGGTGGACTTTGCGCGCTGCTGGCGGGTTATCGTGGACCCCGGCGGGGGCAGGCCTGCCAGCGGGCTCGCCGTGTCAAGGTGGGTCAGGGCTGAAGCTCGCTGGTGCTGCTATATGCCAGAAAAGGTCCGATCCGGAGTCTGTGATGCATAAGTGACGATGGAGCTGGGAGGGGGCAGGCCTGCCAGCGGGCTTGCCGTGTCAAAGTGGGTCAGGGCTGGGGCTCGCTGGTGCTGCGCTTGGGGGGCGGTTGCGAGGAGGGGTGGTTATGTGCCTGGCGATGCCGGGTAGGGAGGGGGGAGGGTTGGAGGTGGACCTGGTGTGAGGAACCTACCAGCGGCCTGGGAGTGAGGGGCGTATGTAGAATAATTTGTTGTGTCCTTGACTGGAATTTCTTGAGGGGGGCTGCCTGGATGAACAACCCCTAAGACTTGCCTTTACTGGCGGCGCTTTGGCGCTGCCCCACCCTGTCACCGGTTGTTGATAGCGGCTGGAAGGTTTCCAGTCTCGACAGGGAACCTCGCCTCTGTGGCACCCTACTTTGCAGCACCAACGGCTCGCTCGCGGGCACTGGTAGCGAATGCCATGGTGCTGGTCCTCTGGCGACCTGGGTTGCATGAGCCACGGAACTATGCCATGCTGGACACCCTCTGGAGAATATCCTCGGATTCCGTGAGGTGCACCTGTGCCACTGCAGATCCCCCGGCGATTCCTTGGTTCATGATTCCATGGGGTGCACCCGCCCTACTGCAGGTCCTTTGGGGATCCTGACTTCAAAGAGCCTCTGCACCTGGTGACCGCCACCCCCGATGTGGCCCAGCACCGGCTGCAGCCGGGGGACTCGTTCATCGTGCTTGCCAGCGACGGACTGGTAAGCAGGCCGCGTGCAGTGCGGGCGGGTGTGACGGACTCTGAGGGTTGCGCTGGTCTGCATAACTCACACGCCGCGTGGCCCGTGTGCGAAGGCAGCGCAAGGGATTTGGTGGGCGTATGAACCACAGACGTGGTAGCTTTGACACTCAGAAAGCAAGCATATAATGTGCTCCCCGCTGCTACCTGCCGTGCTTGCAATGGGATGAGCTGACAGACGGCGGGCACACATGCCGGCAGCTTCAGTTTGCAGTCTGTTCTGGCTTTCTTCATGCTAGGCCTGCTTGGCCGCAGTGGGATGTGCTGACTGATGGCGAGGCCTGTGAAGTGGTGAGCCGGCACCTGAGGCAGCACGTCCACGTGGCACCCGCCGGCGCCCCCGCCTTGCCGGGACGCAGCGGGGCGCCGGCGCTGGATCCCCGCCTTGCCACGTCGGCAGCCGAGGCGCTCGTGCACACCGCGCTGTCGCGTGGGACGATGGACAATGTCACGGCGGTCGTGGCGCTGCTGCAGTGGGACTAGAACGATTGGTGGGGCTGGGCATTGCCACGCCCGCTGCCTGGGCTGTGGTAGGGAGTTCTTCGATGCGGCTGCGATCCATGCTTTGCCTGGGCGCAATGGTCCTTTGCCTTGCGCCAGCGCTCGGCGGCTGCCTGCTGACATCACCAGCAGGGGCGCTGGTTCCTCTGTGCGCTCTTCAGAAGGAAGCTTGAACAGCGCAGATTGCAGCGGTGGCGCTGCGGTATTGACCTTCAGAGTTGTAAGCTGGCTCTAGATTGTGAGGATGGTACCGGGGGCTCAAGAACTGCATCAGTAGGAGTTGACGGCTGATATGTGCAGCTGCGGTGAGAGTGAGTGATTCAGTCTTGAGGCGTGACTTGGCCGGGCTGGGGCAGGCATGCCTCAGGGGCAACATGTCGCATTGCCATTTCGCATGCCTCTCTGTAACTTCTATTGATTTGGTGAGTTCCTTGGCACGGTTGGAAGGACTGCAGTGATGTCTGCGAGTGGTTGATAATCTGTGACACAGTGTGCAAGCGAGTTCGCAATGCAGCATGTCTTGTCTGGCAGGCCTGAGACACGGGAGGGGCGGGTTATGGCTCCTGTCTTTCACAATTGTCTGTTGAAGTGTGGGTTGTTGGGGCTAAATTTGACGAAGTTGAGGTTTAGGCTGGACACCCCCTCGCCGAGATAGTAGTTTCCAAGGTCCTGGATAGGATTCAGTCTTGGTGGCGGTGTAACGTCCATGTGGGCAGGGTGTAGCTTTAAATATAGATTCTGTTGACTAGTCTCGGAGTACTCCGAGTCGAGTCAAGCTTGAAGGGTGGGTGGATAATTATTGACTCCAGTGCAGAACTGGGTACCTTGTAACCGCCTTTCCGCCCTTTGTCCCGGTGGTACCTAGGTATGTGGGTATATCAGTTTGTGGGGCTTAAGATATCCAGAATGAACAGATTGCACCACCTCATGGCGAGCAACCGAGGCGGATTATTGCAGGCCGCGGTATCCATGGGGGGCCGCCGGCGTGCTTCCATGCGCGCGTCACGCAAAAATTCTGGTCGCGACCGAACCTGGCAACTGCTTGATATGGTCAGGGCCGTGCTCTAGCAGAAGCTTGGGCGTACGGTAAGCTAGTGATCCGCGTGTGTCAGCTTCGGCCTCTATTATCTACGAACAGGGCAGATGCACCGTGGAATCCTCAAGCTTCTGGCACTGGTGCTGGCCCTTGCGATCGTGGGACCAATTCAAGGAGCCAAGGAAACGGAAGAAGACGATGGTAGGGAAAAGAAAGGGCACCCCAGTTAGATGATAACTAGTCATCCTCGGAATGTGCCTGTTTCTCGGATGTGCCCTGCCCTGTTGTTTGTAATTGCCCCAGTTCTAGTCTGGAAAATCAATATTACGCATAAAACAGTTCCTGACCAACGGTGAACTAGGAGAGTTAAAGTTTCAAGTAGATGACCTGACATGCTTGGGAGTTGGCCCTTGCTAAGCAGAGCTTCAAAGGCTAACTTGCAGCTGAGGGAGATGCCTGATATCCTCCCCTGCAGCCCAGATACTTCGGTTGTGGAGGCGGGGGTTCAATGCCAGCAAGAACCTGCAGCCCCTGCTCGACACTTGGGTGACGGACAGGCCGTGCACCCGGAAGTCTTGGGGAATAGGGTGCTCTCTGATCGACGGAGAACAGCGGGTCACTTCAATGTGAGTGGTGGGTAGAGAGGGTAGGAGCCCTATCCACTACAAAGCTACTGTGCAGTGCTCTACGAAGTCTTGACCTGCTCGACAAAGGAACCGGCACGGCCGATGTTCCAGCTGGTTTTCCAGACACGGCCATCCTTCTTGCTACCCTAAAGTGGTGGTCTCTGTGGTGCGGGAGTGTGTCTCTGTTTTAGTAAACCAGTCCTATCTGACCGTGGGCTACCTATACTAAACTCTCGACACCAACTGGGGCAACTGAGAAGGAGCTGCCCCTTGGCTTGACATGATGCAGCGAGCTCATTTTGAAGGGGAATGGACCTGACAAAGTCTACTTGGAGACCGAGATCCCAGGAACCCTGGCAGACCTCCCCCTCAAGACGCTGTGAGTGGCTGGCTCAGGTGCTTTGATTGGGGCTATGTCCCATATCATTGGAGAGGGATCCCGCACTAGAGGTAGGCAAAGCCTTTGCGAAAGGGGTGTCCTAGTGCAGGTAAAGAATTTGCTAGGGTGCAGCTAGGACAACTTGTTGACAGCAATTCTGGGCACATGCAGTAGGTCACCACCTCCCCTGCGGGCGCCCTCCTGTTGACACAGCTCAGGCGTACACTGGCCTAGACCCCCCTTTCCCTGTCTTCCCTGGCCAGGCGCATCGTCGGCCAGTCAAGCTACCCGTCCTGCCGCATCTATGGTGACGGCCCTGGCAACCTGCCTGGGGCCCTCTGGAAGGACAGCAGCAGCCTGTCAACCTTGGTCATCACCAGGTGCCAGATGGAGGGGCGGCTGCCGACACACACTGCCCTGCCGCCCAACCTGGAAACCCTGGACCTCAGCTACAACCGGCTGACAGGTGAGCCACGTCTCTGCCGCTGGGGAGGCATGGGAGGCCGCCAGTGTGATTTCCCTCGAGGGATAAGGCTACAGTGGGGGGCAGCATGTCAATGTTGTGGGCTCTCGGGATGGACACATGGAAGGGGGCCGGGATTTTGTACGGTCTGGCTTCGCTCCGTCTGTCGTGCTAGTGTTGTGCCCAATGCCGGCCGCTCCGCTTCGTCATCACGCATCAGGGCGCCGGCGCCCCCACCCGCTGATACTTAGGAGACTGGCTACTGTTGCTGCTGTGCCCTCCGGCGGCTTGCACTGCGTTGGGCGCCTGGGGCAGCTGCCAAGAAACTGCAATCCCTTCACCACCGTGCAGGGGACCTTCAACCCCACACGGGAAGTGTGACTGGGTGAGTTTGTAATAGCGGGTTAATCATGCGCGGCACATTGCCTTGCAGGGGACCTGCTGGGTGGGTGGGTGAACCTGAAGCGTTTGAAGGCCGTGAACCTGGAAGGCAACCGCCTGGACGGGGAGCTGCTTGAAGCCAAGTGGATGCCCCAGAACATCCAAGAGTACAACGTTGGTGCCAACGGGCTCACAGGTAGCCAGCAGAATTGGGGTGCTGAGAAGGAAGTTGCTTTGTGTCAACCAGTGCTGGTAGATGCTCCTCACAACCCAGGCGCAAACGTAGTTAGAAGGCGTTGTTGAGAGTCGACGTGTGTGTGTCGGGGGAGGGAGGGGGGAAGGTCCCGTGTAAACAGCCGAAGTCTCTGCTTGTGTTATCTCATGACAAGCCCCATGCTATCAGCCCTGGCCAGTGTGGCTGTCAGTATGCGAGAGGCGAGCAAACCAAGGCTTACTACTGTTGCTGCAGGGGACATCCCTAACTGGTCCTCGCTAACGAAGCTACGCAACATATATTTACAAAACAACACACTCACAGGACCCCTGCCAGCGGCACTCCCAACAAATCTTCTTAATCTCAACCTGCAGTTCAACCGCATAGGAGGTAAGCCCGGGTTGTAGCAAGTCAGGCCGGGAGCTCACCAACAGCCAATCATGCACCCTGTTGATTAAACAGCCACCGCTCGCGCAGCAGAAGTGGGACGTGTGTCATTGGTTGCCTGCATGTGGGCACAGGGACTGTCAGTGGCTAACGTCATCCCTGCCACCTCCGGTTGTCTCCTTTGACTGCACTCATTGCCTTACCAGGCCGCTCACTCTTCATGCTATGCTGGGTGGGCCTTGCAGGGTCTCTCCCCAAGTGGACTGCGAACCAGGCACTGCAAATCCTCTTCTTAGCCGGGAACAAGCTCACAGGTACGCTCAAGGCACGGCTGCGGCTGTGCCCTTGAGTCTAGTCTAGTCTAGTCTAGTCTAGTCTAGTCTAGTCTAGTCTAGTCTAGTCTAGTCTAGTCTAGTCTAGTCTGTGCCCTTGAGGCCTGGTCATATGCAAATAAACAAATCTATTCACAGGTGCGCTGCCCTATCCACTGCCCTCAGCATGGTGACTTGGTAGCGTCTGCCCTCCCTTCTCCCCCACCCCCTTCCCACCCCACCCCACCCCACCTCAACCCCAACCCAGCCCCTAACCCCTCCATACACACCCACACAGCCACGCCATCCCCAGACACTGCACTGGGCGCTGCCGCCTGCCTCGTCGTGCCCACACTCAGTCCGTCATGGGGAGCTCTGACAGGCAGAAGGAGCTCAGCAGAGGCCCAGCGGACCTCCTCATTGGCGCTCACCATGGAGGGGTGGCTTGCTAGGTGCTGATACACAGTGCAGCAGTTCTTTGGACATTAGTAAAAGTGGCAGGGAATGCAACCCAGAGTGATAGGGGCGACCTGTACTGACAGGGCTGGATGCAAATATACTCGAGAGTCTTGCCTGGGTTGTGATTCAGTAGTTCTATCTCCACGCATTACTCTGATGTGTTTCACCGTCCTGGCGAGATGCAATTGTTCCCTTGATGATCCTTGAACACATACACAGCCTGGTGGCGGTTGCAGGGAACGTGCCTGACCTGTCTTCCTTGATTATACTACTTTCAACTCTTCTAATCCAGCCCAGGCTGCTGCAGGGACTGTGCCTGACCTGTCAGCGCTGAAAGGCCTCCAAGAGCTGTACCTTGATGGCAACAGCATGACGGGGCAGCTGGGGGCCGTCTTCCCTTCAAGTCTGATGACCCTGTGGCTGAACAACAATGCGTTTTCAGGTGGGCACAGGGTGAAGGAACCCCATGATGGATGGCCACAGCTGGGCAATTGTAGCTGCAGTCCCTGGCTGCTGCCCATTCCAGCCCCGTGCCAGCAAACTCCCTTGCTTCGCCAGTTGTACCTCAAAACCCAGGATATGTGTGGTTGCCCTTGCCCGGCGCTGCAGGCAGCGTCCCCAGCCTACCATACTTGGACAACTTGGTGGATCTCAACCTGGGGTTCAACCAGCTCACCACGCCCCCGCCTGCAGCCTTCCTGCCACCCAAACTGCAAAGCCTCAACCTGCAAGGCAACCAGTTCAAAGGTAAGGTCAAGGAAGAATGTTGCCTTTTTTTTATTGCTTGCGGATGGTCGGTCTGCCTGCCGCCCCAAACACTCTGGTCGGGGCAATGCCAGGAGGGCAAATGTGAAACTGTTATTCGTGTGGCTGCAGTCAAAGCCACGGCATCTGGTTGGTGGTATTGATTATCGTTGCCCTGCCAGGACGGAGCAAGTTGGGGACAGGCAGCTACGCCAACTGCAGTCGCGCTGATAGGGGTTTGCCTCGTGGTGTCACCAGTGTATTGAGTGCCCCTATGAAGCGTTGACCGTTGAGCATTGACCGTTGAGGTTGCAGGCTTCATGCCAAACTACTCCGCCCGTCCAAGCCTTGGGCTGCTTGACCTCTCCCAAAACCAGCTCAAAGGCACCCTACCAGGCGCCACTCTTCTCCCAGCGGGGCTGCAAAACCTGGACTTGAGCGATAACAACTTTATAGGTAAGGTAGAGGTGGCCTCTGTGAAACAAACTTGTTGTCAGGGTAGACATCGCTGCGGCGCTTTGCAAGAGGCACACCGCTCACCGTGCACACGGAGTGAAGGCCTGCTATTGGAGCCCCAAATTGCCAGGTGCCAGCGGTGCGCACAATGCGAGCATGGCACTAAGGGCGCAGGGGCTTGCTGCCATGGGGCCCTCAGGCTGTGGCTGGTGTGACGTGCTGAGGGTTTCACCAGGTTGGGCGCTGGGAGTGCACGAGCAAGCTTTGGAGCATGCGGCATCTCAAGCAGGCGGTGGAGACACTGTGTGTCATGTGTTGTGAGCATGGATATCAGCCATTGGTGCGTTTGGATAGGTGCGCCTAGGCACAGCCGGTGCCGTGCCTTGAGTGATGCCCTGAGAGGTCAGCCACGCACGCTCCTGGCAAGAAAAAAAATAGAACAAAATAGAACATGCCATGTAAGTGGAGTTTGCCGCGGTTGCAGGTCAGCTGCCAAAGGACTGGGCTGGCCTGAGTCACATCGCCACAGCCAACGTGCAGTACAATACCGGCCTTTCCGGCCAGATACCCACTGAATGGGGCCAGGCGGGTGCCCTTCGCGTCATTGACAACCTGGTACTGAAACCTGGAACAGTGAGTCCACAGAATGACTGGTAGGGGACCAGCGCACAGCCTGCTCATTTCCAGGTGGGATAATGTATGCACGGCCCTCCTGTACCAGGGCATATGACATTGATTTTTACATGACAGTGACATGCCCCAGGGTGCGCTGACCTACGGAACCCTTGTGCAGGGCCTGTGTGGGAGTATCCCTGGCACCCTGCAAGGCAAAGTGACCAATGGCCAGAAGGAGCTTGGCAGCCTGGGCCCGTAAGTAACTGTGCTAGTGCTGAAATGACCTCACCTGCTATAGCGCCACAGAATGGTTTCACAATGTCGTGCTGAGTTGCTTGGGTCTACCAGTGCAACTGCGTTTCTGGCAGTAGACTTTACACCTGGAACCCATATCATGAATCTTTGGAGCGCAGACACATAGCATTGCATGCCCCCCATCCTGTGCAGCTGCCCTAAGGCCGTGGTGGCTGCCGCCTCAACCCGCACCTAGGTCCTCCCAGAAAGACGACATCGAGCCAGATGGCAGTCCCCCAACTGCCAGCCCCAGCAATAGATCTGAGCTCCAGCGCTAGCTGGGATGAGCACTACTAGTAATGCAGTGGTTGCTAGGCTCACTTACAGGCCACTTACTGGTCCGGATCAAATGACAGGGGGGCTAGACTGCAGATGACCTGGAGAGCTGGAAATTTGCCACCCTGTGTAAACCCAGCTTATTTTGCACCTGGTGTCTCCAACTGAGTGACCTACCAAAGTACGACTTTGCATGCGCCTGCGCTCCCTAACACCACTTCCCGCGACTGGTTTTATCAGTACCAATGTCCGGCGTCCGTTGCTAATAAGGATGCTCAAGCCCGTCGGCTTGCCTGCTTCCTTTTTCTGGAGGTCTACAAGCTTTGGGCCATCACCAACGGCCGGCGGGCGGGCCAGCCAGGTGGGAAAGTTTCGGTAAGGTGTACGACAACCGCCTTTGTCCGCGGTCCATCACAGGACATCACCATAAATCCTCACCCGCCCGTGACACTGCAAAGAAAATCATAAGCTGAGGTAGATTCTTGACTGACAAGGACCCGAACTGTTGGTCCGTACGGCTCTGGTCACGACCAGGTTGTGAACGGTTCTCGCCCCGCCAGCCCCTACCCTACCAAGCGCAAAAAGGTTGCTAGCTGCTGCTCCAAATAACTTACTTCTGACCTTCTGCGGACGGTGCAACACGTGCCGATGCACCGCCGGGCCTTTCATGTGGCGCGCCAGCCAGCAGGCCTACTGGCACTGCTGCTAGCCCTTGCAAGCTTGCAATTGCAAGTGGATGCTGTGACAAAGACAGAGGCGGATGACGGTGAGCAGAACTGTATGTGACCCGTTAGCCCCATGGATCCGGTGTTAGGGAGGCAGACCTGTAAGCGGCGGTCGAACGAAAGTTGTTTTGCTCTAGCAAGTGCGGTGGCCACGTCAGGCATCGTACGAGCTCCCAGGCCTGACAACTACTTGCTGGCTTACTTCCTCTACTGCAGCCCAGGTGCTGCGGCTGTGGAAGCAAGGCTTCCTAGCCAGCAAGACCCTCCAACCCTTCCTTGACACCTGGGTACTGAGCAGGCCTTGCACCAGCAAGTGGTGGGGAGTTGGCTGCTCCCTGGTAGATGGCCAGCAGAGGGTCACCGCCATGTGAGTGGCAGTGTTCGGGGTAGGACGGTGGGGAGGCGGCCTGCAGCTCAATTCTGCTAATTCCATGGTGCCTGAGTGTGGGGAGACAGGCGTAAGCAAGCCCTTCGGGAAGTTCTGTGTTGGACTGACAGCTTCTGAGGAGAATGCAAAGAACTGCCTGCTTGGAAGGATGGTCTCGGGCCTGGGCGGCAGCTGCACTCCCCAGCAGCACAGGACCACATTTATGTGGACAAGCAGGTGACTGGAGGCTACCATGAGCGGGGCACGGCGTGGCTGCCCATGCATGCTGCAGAGACTTGGACCTGTTCAACTTGAACCCTGGACCCGAAATAGTGCTACTGGAAACGGGAATACCAGGCATTCTAGCTGACCTCCCGCTCAAATCCTTGTGAGTGCCTGGCTGCTCCATTCTTTATTTTATTTATTTATCTTCTATTTATTGTGCGAGTGCCTGTCTGCTCCCCACTAGGCTGGCTTGCAGGGCTTGGCACGCATAGAAAGTGTGAGCAGCCTTGCAGACTTGCTTGCAGAGAAGGGGGTTAGTGGAATGGTTGGTGAACCTTAGTGCTTCTCCTGATGTGGCTGAGGTGTGGAGGGTTTGGGTGGGTGTCCACCTTTACCTGTGTGGGTGACGGTGGGTTTTTTGTCGGTGTGGGGTGGGGCTGGGATTGTAAACATCACCAGCTGTCAGCAGCAGCTGCAGCAGTTGCACTAGTTGGCAGGCCTCACCTTATGCATGCCTGGTCCACAGCAGTGTGCATCATATGTGCGTGTGTGTGTGGTGGGTAGGGGGCCGGGGGGGGGGGGGTCGTGTGTCGTGTGTGTCTCTCACGTTGCCGGCCAGCCCCTATGTTTTCCTGAGGTAGGACCCTGGGCATGGGTTTTGCACCCTAAACTTCTGTACACTCATGCCCCTGTATGCTGCAGCCAGATACGAGGCAAAATCGTCTGGGTGGGCGACCAAGGGATCCGGACCTGCCGCATCAAGGGCGCCCTGCCGGGCGCATTTGCTAAGAAGAGCACTGCCCTGATCAAGTTGGTTGTCCGGGGGTGCCACATGGAGGTGGGCCTCCCCGCGCACACCCAGCTGCCGCCCAACCTGGAGTATCTGGACATGAGCTCTGACGAGCTGACAGGTGACACACCAGCAGCGAGAGGTAGACTCGTGGGTTAGCAGCTGACTGACAGATGCTGCCAGCCGCTGTGAGAAGTACACCTTTTGGTTGCACAGCATAGGTGACACCAGCCGTGTGGGAGGTATGCAGACACATTCGAAGGTGGGCGGACGGACAGGACAGTTCACGAAAGCCACCTGGGCAGCATCTCCTGCCATCGATATGATTATCATAATGGTTTGTATACTATCTTAACTATCTCTTGGTTCTTTCGGGCCAATTTTCCATGCCCCCACTGCAGGAGGGCTGCTGCCCGGCTGGGCCAACCTGAAGCAGCTGAAGTACGTGAACCTCAACCACACGAGCATCAAGGGGCCCCTGATGCAAGCCAAGTGGATGCCCCCCAGCATTGAGTACTATGATGTCTCTTACAACCAGCTCACAGGTGAGCCTTTACGGTAGCCTCTGGGGACACAGAATCGTTCCACTGGCTTAATGGTGCTTCATTCCCGTTTCTAGTGAAGTGCGGCATGTTGTTGCCCTGTCAGCCTCTTACTCTCAAGGCGTTGTGCTGCCTGTCTCCTTGTAATAACCCCGCCATGGGATACCACCACGATAAGGGACCCCCTTGTCGTGCCATGGGTCACGGGTTCGAACCCGGGAGGTTGCTAATTTTTCGGCCTTCCCGGGAGGGGGAAAGTGGTACCCAGCTTGCTGGGGGAGGGACCCCCGATGTAATGGCAGCAGGCGGGCCGACCCGTCTGCTTCCCGTCGCCATGATAGCTGTCCCCTGCCCTCTGGCAGGGGCACACAGCCGTGGTGTCGTTAACCCACGCCGCAGGCACGTCAGCCACTGGTTGTCCTCCTTGGGGAAGCCCCACGGGGCTAGGCCCCAAGTAGCCACGGAGTAATCTTTCCCTTTCCTTGTAATAACTTCCAAGCTGCTCGTCAGGCATGTGGAAACCAACCTTATAGCTTTCGGTTGCCGAGCTCTCCCATTGCTGCTGTGCACTGCAGGGGGCGTCCCCGATTGGTCATCCCTGACTAAGCTGCGGCGCCTTGAGATGAGCGCCAACAACCTTGAGGGGTCCCTGCCGATGGTGCTCCCTCCCAACCTTGAGGAGCTCTTCATCCTTTACAACCGCCTTAGTGGTGGGTGACAGGCCCCCTGCACAACCCAGCACCACAAGAGTGCAAGGCCTTACTAGTAATTGAGTTTGTCCGTCACCCAGGCCTGCCTGGTCTGGTCGGCACGGCACTTGTGCTGTTGCCTGTCCTGGTTTCACAACCCTTGTGCTAGTCCATCCGGTGCCCTTGGCACTATTCCTTTCCTAACCATAGATGCATGTGGGGCATATGTCAAGGTAGGATGTATGTCGAAGGTGGTTGAGGCGTGGCCTGCCGCTACATGTGACATGCAGGGCCACCTCCTAGACGGAACTTGTAGCAAAAGCAAGTTTCTCCCCTTCTTGCAGGGTCCCTTCCTGGATGGGCGGCCAGCCAAGGACTGAAAACAATATACCTGGCAGTCAACCAGCTTACAGGTCAGGGACCCGGCCCCCTTACCCCCCCCACTTACAAGGAATTCCAGCTAGCCAGTATATAGTATATATGAACGCCCCCCCCCCCCCCTCCCCCCTCACACAAACACACACCCTTCATTTGAATCATGACAGGCAGCACCAGGGCCTCCCCTTGAGGAGTAAGACCTGCCATGCTTCCTGAGGGGCTCCTCCTGGCCCTGCCACAGCACGGTGTTGCGTGGGATTCCTGGGGGTGTGCCCGAACGCTGGACGTGATTCATGTGGTGCTCTCTGTCGGGCTCACCTTGATGTGGGCCAGACTGGCCAGGACTGTGCAAGTCTGCAAAGAGGTGGAACGGGTGCAAAGAGGAGGGGTACGGATAAGCAAACACCGCCACAGGTTGCACTTCCTCCTGTCCTGCACTATGACTATGGTCCCCTCATCGGCCACCGTCACACACATCGTCATGTGTCCTACAAAGCAGGTCCCATTGCTGTTGCATGCAGGATCATTGCCCGACTATACGCCATTGAAGAGCCTTACGGGGCTGGGGTTGGACAACAACCGACTATCGGGTCAGCTGAGTGGCCTCTTCCCCACATCAATCAAGTGGTTGGGGCTCTACAACAACGGTTTCACAGGTGCGAGATGACTGGGAGTTTAGCCCAACATGCGGTCAACAGCCAAGCCGGGTGTCCAGGGGGCGCCAGGGCTGGTTTTGCCCTGCTTGCTGCTGTTTTGAGTTTGCTGGGGCAGGTATGCAACATGGGAGTGGGTGGGGTCGCCTAAGGAGTCCTGCACTGATCCACTTCACCGGTGCCAGGCATATAAGTGCATGGGAAAGCCGTCCCGTACCTCGTGATATTCCCTGCAAGCAGCAATGAGGGTTTGACTGGGAGAGGCCGGGGAGGTTTTGGCAAGGTGGCTGCACTGAAACACGGGAGCTTGGCTGCCCATTGTCAGCACACTATCTGTAGTACCCTTGGTGCTATGGGTAGTACCGCTGCTGTGCCCCGCAGGCAGCGTCCCCGATCTCTCACACCTGCCAAGCCTGACGAGCATAGCCCTCTATGACAACCAAATAAGCGTTGCCCCAGAAGCCGCCTTCCTGCCGCCCAGCCTGCAGTCGTTATCGTTGAGTAGGAACAAGATGAAAGGTGAGGTGCAACGGAACGGCCGCCTGCAGGGCAGTGCTGCTGATGAGCTGCGCTGAGACCAGCAGCTGCCGACTGCAGACCCTGGCAGCCGTGCTGAGCCTATGCTAGCGACAGCGTTTGGAGTGCCATGCTTTTGAAAGCCTCTCAGGGCCCGGCCAGCATGTGTTACATTGTCTCAGAATACTAAAAGAGGCGTCCTAGCCATTTCATCTGGCAGCGCAGTGCAAGGCTGGCTCTATAGGGAGCTGGATGTGCCAGTCCAAACGGCTTCAAGCTGGGTGAACCCCGTCCGTCTGCTTGGTGTAACTAGGCCAGGAGTCCTGGTTGCAGTTGCTTGTTGCTGGAGCACCAGGCAACCCCCGGAAGTTTTGCACATGTCGCAGGCCCCATGCCAGACTACTCCTCGCATCCCAATCTTCAGGAGCTTAGCTTTTCAGAGAACCTGCTGGACGGCAGCCTGCCGGATGTGACATTGCTGCCATCCAGCCTGGTGCATCTGGACTTGAGGATGAACAAGTTCTCGGGTGGGTAGAGAAAGACTCCTGTGGAAAGACTCCTGTGTCGTACCACCGCAATAAGATTCAAGGGGGAGAGATTGGCATCGCACGGCGAGAACTGGTTTGCGGGGGGGGAAGCTGTAGCCTTCGAAAAGGTGTTTAGTCCAGGGCAACTGAAGAGAGGCTCAAGCTGGTGTTGGACACCACCCTGTGAAGCTCGGCTTCCGGTGCTGCTGCTAGGGCGTCTGGACAGTGGGGCTCAGCTTGAAGCTCCCAACTTCCTGCTAGCGCATGGCTATGCCGCGCTGTCATCTGCCGCGCTGCACTTACGACTAGAGGATACAGAGCACCAGTACTGTCCTGCGCTTGCAAGCACCAGTCTGGGGACTTGCAACCTTCTGCAGGTTTGCTGCCTGGGGGCTGGGCTGTCCTCAAGAAGCTTGAGACAGTAACCTTGGAGTATAACAAGGGCCTCATAGGCTCTATACCGAAGCAGTGGGGGAATGGTGGAGCGATGAGCAGCATATACAGGATAGTGCTCAAGCCCGGCACGGTGAGACTCATGGGTGGCAATAGCACAGTACTGGAATGGGCGTGTTCAGTGACTCACGGAGCTTCACCTGTAGCGCTGAGGACTGACGGTATGGCAGATAATGGTGATATTCATTCAGAGTAGCAGGCATGGGATCAGAGCGGAGGTCCGGGTATACTGGGCGGACAGGATTCTATGCAGGCATGATATTGATTCTGGACACCAGGCTCGTTTCTCGTTGCTGCAGGGCCTTTGTGGGCCGATCCCAAAGCACTTGGAGCACCATGTCTACAAGTATGACCCCGCAACACAATATTACACGGAGCTTCCAGGCCTTGGCAGGTCAGGCCTAATGTGTAGCAGCGTAGTCATTCTTGTCCATGCTCAGGGTCCAGTGCTGGTACGACAGTCTTTGATGGTCCTTTATGCTGAGGTGGGCTGCCCATACTTTCTCTATGCACCTTGAGTGTTTGCCTGGAAGTCAGGGGCTACCACTGTGCACACCCAGGTGCTCAGCGGCCCTTTGTCTTCAACTATGCAGGTGTCCCACAATCTAACCTCCACGGCAGTCTCTACCCCGCTAAGGAAAGGAGAAGGTGGACATTTGCCTTGACTTCAGTGCAGCTGCACGCGCACCAGCCTCAGACGCAGCTTTGCTCCCTAACCCCCTGGTGTGTGTTGCCCGGGCGATTTTGGGGAGAAGGCTAGAATACCTGGTGCGGAGCTGGCTACCAATTTCGTCCCTACTTGACTGAACTGCTTCGAAGAATGAACACATGATTCGCATGAAAGGATGGTGGTCTTCAGGCCTATCAAGGCTTGCTGCAGTTTATTTGGTATAGTCATGCAATGCCAGCAGAGAGGAGGTAGATGTGTTTTGGTCTAACAGTGACTGTGCTCCCATGCCCCAGTCTTGAAGGCGTGCACATGCAATTGCAGTTTCGTACCCTTGGCATCCTGGTCAATAACTATCATAGCCCCTCACATCTCAACAGAGGGGGCACGTGGCAGGAGAAAGTTGGACAGCAGCCGCGCCTGGCAAGCCTCTGCTTGCATCTGTCATTGCAAAGTTGGGCATAGGCGGCCTCGCTAACTCAAGTGTCTCTCTGATGTAACAGTCTCCAAATCTACTGTGAAACCCACTTCTATCTGCACAGGTCACCCCTGCCGCTCTCCATTCACATGACCTGCCACCTCCAACAGAATACAACCACACTACTACTCAGGCAAGACTCAGGCACATTTCTGCATCCAGCCCTGTCAGTCCCGCTCAACTCACTCCCTGTTCGCACTACCTGCCACCCATGCTACTATGTACCCTTTCAACAGCTCAGCGACGGGCCCTCAGCCCCCTCCTAGGCACCGAGGCTGCTCCACTCCTCTGCGGCTCCTGCAGCCCTAACAGCCGATTGAAGTCCCGCTCCCCCACTGCTCCCTCTGGTAGTGCAACGTCGCGTGGCAGGGCCCCGCTGGGATTCGCCGCTGGCGCTGCAAACAAGCCGCTGCCCCGTGTCCCATACGACACTGTTGCACCCAGGCGAGCAGGGGCTGCTGGCCTCTTGGCGCCTCCCAGGACCCCCCCTGGCAACAAGCCTGGGGGCGCCGCAGCTGGGCCCTGCAGCTGCTGCTGCTGCCGCAGCAGACTGCCGCCCTCCGGCGGCTGTACTGGCTGCTGCTCAGCTCCTGCAGCCCGCTGCTGGCTCTGCGCCTGCGCCTGGGAAGCCGCCGCTGCAGCTCCCAGCACCGGCGGGGGCGCCGGAGCGCCCGCTGCCTCACCAGGCGCAAGCGCTGCCACCGCCGCTGCGCCCTCCTGCTGTGCCCGCTGCCAGTCCCGCAGCGCCAGCAGGGCGGGGACCGAGCCCACCAGCGGCGCTCGCAGCAGGGAGGGGCCTTCGGTGAGGATGGGGGCTTGGCCGTCGGTTGGCAAGCCGGGGACAGCTGCGGCAAGGGGGAGGCTGCCGTGGCCGCCCTCGGCTCCATCGGCAGTCCCCTGCAAAGGCGGCAGCAAGGAAGGGGCTGTCGGTGGGCACTTGTGTAAGGCCAAGCAGATGGCTTGGGTACAGGAACAGGCCCACTAAAGGGGCATGCCCTCGGTAATCCACGCTACCACAGCTCAAGAAGCTTAACAAACACCTGCGGCAACCAAGCCGCTGTCACTAAAGCTTGCCCCTAACCTGCCCCCTCTGCTCGCATCACCTGCCACGATCAACAAATCAAGATGCAGCCCGGCTTGTCCTCCAGCCAGGCAACCCAGGCATGGACCCAAAGCAGGTGTCGATTTGCACCTGGCGGGAGGCAGCCCACCCGGGGAGCCAGCTGTGTTGGCTAGTAGCAAGGCGGGGGGCAGCAGCAGCAGCAGCACAGTGACGGAGGGTGGTTGGTCGGCTGTAGTGCAAAAGAAACATCTGCCAAGTTTACCTGCTGGGCAGCCCCTGGGTCGTCTGCTGAGCGAAGCGCCGGCTCCGGCGCCTCTCTTAGCGCCAGCGCCCGCTGCACAGCAGGCAGAGCGCTGCCAGCCTGGCGGAGCAGCTCCTCCAGGTGGCCTTGCGCTGTCCCATCTTCGCCTGCAGTTGTTTTACCAAGCGCTCGGTACCGCTGGTCAGGCAGGGAGTGAGCTACAATATGGCTGGTTACATCCCCACTCCCCCACTCTTGTCCTACCTCCTGGGGTACATGCACAGCACCACTGCTTCAAAGTATCTGATACCTTTCACAGGCTGCCCACCGGCTGCCAAGCACGGACAATGACTGTCACCTGGAGAGAACTACTAGACTCAGAACTCAGGCAAGCCCCAGAGCATAACTGCATTGCCCCTGTCACCACAGTTCATTGTCACCTCTATTCGCGCGACCAGCCACCCTGATTAAGGACAGCCACCTACTGGCGCTGGCGTTGGTGCTAACCCTAACCTGAAACAAAGCTCAGGCAAGCCACAGAGGCATATGTCACGTCCCAACCTAGATCAGAGCGCTTTGGCAACCCACAGCAGCATATGCCACGTCCACACCTGTCCATGCGCTTATTGCACATTGCATTAGGCATTGCATGGGGCATTGCATCCTGTCCTTCGTGAGTGCTGCACTGCCTGCCACTTGTGACCAACAGAGGCTGAGCCGCCCGCATCTCTCCGTTCGCACTACCTGCCACCCTTACTAACAACAGAGGGCGGGCACCCCATGTCGGTCCTGTCAGTACAGTCCGCCCCTGCCTCTCTGTTCACACTACCTGCCACCCATACTAATGACAGAAAGCGGGCCCTGTCAGTACAGTCCGCCCCTATCTCTCTCTTCGCTCTACCTGCCACCCTTACTGATATACCCGCATTGCCTGCCACCTTAAATAGGTGACAGGGGAAGAGCACTCAGCGTACCTGCAGGTTCCGGTGGGCAGTGCTGCGCGTAAGCAAGCAGCGCCTCCGGTGTGCGCCCCCGCAATAGGTAGTACAGCACCAGGATGAGGCCGCATTGTGGGTGGGAGGGGGCCTCGCTTGCCAGCCAGCCACACGCCACCTGCAGGCAGGCAACCCACAAACCCCACCTTAGAAGCTAAGACTCGGGCGCAGCCTCCAGGTCGGTTAGTACAGCCCACCTCTAGTCCCTGTCCGCCCTACCTGCCACCCATACTAATAACTGCATCCAGGCCCTGTACAGTTCACTCCTATCTCTCGCATGGTTGCACTGCCTGCCACCATTATGTAAGCTTCGCATAGAGTGCCACATGGCTTTCAATGCAGCGCCTTGGCAGGCCCTGACAGCCAGGATGGCAGCGTGCCCGGCTGCTGAAACCAGGCCAGTGAAAGAGCAGGCACATCGCTGCGGATGAGGCACATGCCACGCTCGGAAGGCTATCTAGACAGACACGCATAACTGCCACGACGATATCCACCGAAGGATGGAGGGCACCTGTAGATATACTGTGGAGGGGCTGTGATGCCAACCATGACAACATTCCCCACTGCTGCAGCACCGGCCTCAAGATAGCAGGTGGGAGCATCTTTCATGTAGGGCTTAGCAGGACTCACTTGCTGCTCCGGGACGGGGGGGGG
>BBXU01001741.1:0-37940 GCA_001598975.1 Parachlorella kessleri
CCCCCCCCCCGCTCCCCACCCACCCTGCGCCTTGCTGCTCCGCTCCTTCGCCTCCGCAGCAGAGGGAGAGAAGGGGGTCTTCTTGGAGCGCTTGCGCTTCTGCCGGCCGCCCTCCTCTTCCTCGGCTGCTTTCCCGTGGCCCTTGCGTGGCTTCTTCTTGCTAGGAGTGCCCTTGCCATTGCCGCGGTCATCGCTGCCGCCAGGCTTGCGGCCCCCGCCCCCGCCGCTGCCACCTGCAACCATTGCAATGCGTCGGAAACTGACAAAATCACAAAGCTCAAACAGTAAGCATCATGCTATATGAGGTGTTTGCGCGCCAAGGACTAGATTGCAAGAACATAGACACGTCAAGCTGGTATTGATCTAACAAAGGAGGGCAGGGTCGGCTTTGACTTACTCCCAATGTCAGTAAGGCAAAGCGGGCATGTAGCGAGGCGCTTGTAGCTTCACCCCATATATCAGGGTAAAAACAAAGTAGGGCACACATCTTCTCACGGCATCTGCCTACCTGCAGCACTGCCGCCTCTTCTGCCCGTTCCCCCGCCAGCGCCGTTACCACTGCTGCTGCGCTTCCTTCCGGTGCCGCTGTCTCGTCTGCTGCTGCCATCCCCCTTCTGCTGTCTGCCGCCGCCGCCACCCTTGCCATTGTCGCCTTCTCTCGAGGCGACATCCACACCCCTGGGAAGCTCCACATGCATCCCATCAGAGGAAGCATCGGGCAGCTCATCAGCCACGGCATCAGCAGGCTCGCTATCCGCCCCACTCTCGCTGCCACTCTCACCACTGCTAGCAGCGCCACTACTTTGCTGCCCCTGACCGCTGCCACGACTGCCCCCTTCCGCATCGCTGCGGTCATCCCCACCGCTACCGCTGTCGTCGCCGCTGCTGTCACCAGGGGAGCCGGGCTGCAAAAACAAGCTGCCCCGCCGCCTCTTCCTGCCCGCCAGCAGCTGATCTCGCCTCCCCAGCCGGCCCACACCTGGCGAGCAGCGGGGAACCCGCAACGGCTGTAGTTGTTGCTGCGGCTCCTGCTTCTCGGTATGCTCTTGAGCCTGCGCCACCATGGCAGCTACCAATGCCTGCTGCACATCAGAGGCCTGAAGCGGAGGAGGCTCTTGTTGGTGTTGCTGCTCTGGATGCGGCTCCAGCTGTTGCTGCTGCTTCTGCCCCTGCTGCTGCTGCCCCGGTTGCTGGCCCCCTGCATGCTGCGTCAAAGCTCCTGTGGGAGCCTCGCCGCTGGTGGCAACAAGGGCCGGGCTCTGCCCCTCAGTTAGCCTGTCCAAAGCAGCACCAGCGCCGGAGCCATCAGCTGTGCCAAGTGCAGGCACGGGCTGCCCCGCCTGGGGTATTGCAGCGGAGGCTGCTGGAGGCTGCTGCGGCTGCGGCACAGGATGTGGAGGGAGCGGTGCTGCTGCAGGTACTGCTGCTCCTGCAACTAGTGGGCCGCGTGGCCCGGCAGACTGCGCAGGCATCAGCACAACTTCCTGCTGCCACAATCCTGCAGCTGACTTCACGGCCTGCTGCTGTGGCGCCAGCGGTTGCCCTGCACCGCCACTGGGGTGCCCCAACGGAGCCGGCTGCAGCGGCAACGGGCCCAGCTGCACATGAGCGGGCGCTAGCGGGAAGCTGACGTGCCCTGTGGGCTGCTCGATCTCCGGTGACAAAAAGGCGGCAGGTTGAGCAGCTGGCTGAGGTGAGGGCGGAAACTGCATACACCAAAAGAGGGATGCCATGGTGACAGTGGACTACGTCAATATATAAGCAATGGCATTATGCTGCTGCTGTGGAGAAGCCTTGCAGCGTGACCACTTGTCAGGAATACCCCATTTCACGCTGCTAGCCCTGGCACCAGCCTGCGAGCCCTTGCCATCGACCTCCACCCACAAATGTACTTTAAAACCCTAGAGCAGCAACATTAAGCACCACAGCCTGTACGAGCCCTTGCTCTCGACCTTAACCCACAAATGTACTTTAAAACCCTAGAGCAGCAGCAACATTTAGCACCACAGCCTCACCTGCGGGGCGCCATTCAGCGGTGGAAGGAAGCCGAACGCTTGCGGCACGCCAAGCACCAGCGGGGCCCTCCCAGCGCCCACATGCAGCATGCTGCCAGCCATGGCAGGCATGCCGCCGCCCCCCACCAACGCCAGCGCAGCAGCCTTCTTCATCAGCTGAGGCGAAGTGACAGGCTGCTGCAGGGTGCTTTGGTGACCGGTGGTGATGCTGCCAGCGTGCCCAGCAGAGCCGCCGCCCTTGCCATGGCCATTGGTGCGGCCTGGGGAGCGGGGGGCCGGGGCATCAGTTCCAAGACCCAGCATCTCTGCCACCTTGATCATCGATTTGCACCGCTTGCCGCCGGGGGCATAGTAGTACGCGTCGATGCCGCCTGTGGCACGGGCAGCACAAGGGATAACAGAACCTCTGGACTGAGAGGGAATGCTATATGGGTCCAGCGGGCGCATGACCATTCCCAATGTTGAGCCAGTACCACCAAGGAGCACGGAGGGCAATATGGAAACATCATTTGACAACACAAAGGCTACCTTTTGGTAAACACATCCTGGGCAGTGTGGAGGCAAGGATGCACAAGGACGCACCTGCCGACACCCCAGACTTCCTGACAGAGGCCTTGACGCTCCAGCCAGGCGGCAACTCATGGCCCAGGTTGCTGCACGCACGCATAACCATAACATGTGAAGCCGTCAAAGGCAGACAAGGTAGAGAAAACCGCGGGGAAAAGAACTGGCGAACGGGTTCGCAACTCCGCCTGTTCTCACTGCCCTTGCAGTCTGTCCAAACGGCTAAGAAGACTCCAGCCGCTCAAGTTTACAAGGGAGAGCTGCAAGCGCCCCACCCCTGGCAAGGCCTCTGCCAGACATTGCCAGGGCATGGCACCCGCCTAACATCCAAGGCCACGGCACTGCTCATAAGGATCATGTTGCAGACATCAACATCCAATTGAAGGTCATATTGCCAGGCTCTCTCACTTGACATAGCGCCGGAGCCGCTCCATGAGCGCTGCCTCCACCTCCTCAGGGCTCTTCCCCCGCAGAGACTCCACACTGGGCCGGGGAGGGCGCAGCAGACCACCACCGACGCTGCCCCCACTGCTCCCGCCCAACTGCGGTCGATCTCGCTGTTGCACTTGCTGTGTTAGGTGGTGGTGGTGGTGGTGGTGCTGCTGCTGGGGCTGATATCCCCGCTGCTGCTGCTGCTGCTTCTGACTTGGCTGGTAGTGAGGGCAGTAGGGCTGGCTTAAAATGGGTGGGGGTGCATTCGGGAGACCCAGCAGAGCATCTGCCACACTCTCGTCCAGCCCTGCAATCACTGGAACATGCATGTCACAATGCGCAGCCACCAGACCCAGCAAAAAATACAGAACTCTGCATTCCTGGACAGTCCAGTAGCGCGGCACTAAACACTCACCCGCCTCGCCTTCCAGTTCCCTGCTGGAAATTTCTCCACTGACGTCTCGCACCGGGCTATGTAACAGTTTATGCACCGCCAGCCAGCCCACCAGTCAGGCACCCTACCCTCCTTCCTAGCGATCGCCGAGCCGAAGTCCTTGGCTACCCTAACCCTTACCTGATAGCCAGGATGCCGGGGACTCAGCCCTCAAGGGCGCCTCACTGCCACTGTCAGCGGTTTCTGCGCCATCGACATCCATAGGCTGCCTTGCGTCCTCTTCACAAGCCATCCCGGGCTCTGCTGGAGGGTTTGCTGTAGCTGTCCCAGCTGCAGCAGCACCGTCCCGCTGCTGCTTCCTGCGACGGCTGCCCATTGGGGGGCTACTGCTGCCAAGGCTGTCGCCGCTGCCGGGCGCACCACCGGTCCGCGCCTGCTGAGTACCCAGTGCCACACTAGGCGTTGCAACAAAGCCTAGCTGCGCCTGCTCTGCCTGCTCCTCCTTCTTCAGAAAGCCGGCAGCAGGGCAGGCAGTTGGCAGCCCTACGCTAGGCCGCAGCGAGGACAGCAGGGCCAGCGGCTGCCTTACAGCTGCCTGTTCGGACTTGACTATGGGCACAGTGATCAGCGCCACAGGGGCCGGGTGCTCTGCCAGGCCAACGCCCTGCTGAGCCGTAAGCTGCTTTGCAGGCTCTGCCACGCTGGGGCCTTCCAGCATGCTGAGCTTCAGCCGCACTGGCTGAGCCTCATCTTCCTCATCCTCATTAAGCTCCAACTCCACTGACACCCGTTGTTTATCATTTGCTGCTGAGAGGGAGCCAGGTGGCAGCTCAAAGTTCATGACCAGCTGGGGCTCACCTGCAAGGCAGCAGAATTGCGGGACAAGCGTAAGTGGTGCTGGACCGACCAAGTATCATAATCACGTACGGCTGGCATATACATGCACCTGCTCCTACACCCACTCCACAGGATCCCACTCAACAGAATCCCCAGCTAGGCATGATATCCATGAACTTGGGCTGAAGATGCAAACCCCACAACACCAAAACCTCTAACATAGATCCATGCATGTTCCCTAGGACATCATGGCACCAAGCGCAGGTGGTATGGGGGGGACAAGCAAGCTCCCTAACCACCCGGCTCACTGTGTACTCTCTGCAGCGGCATGGCCACTGGTGGAGCCGGTTCTGCAACAACCGTGCTGTCTTTTCGGGCAACGCCGCCCCGCTCTAGCAGCACTTCCAAGGCCACCGCGATTGCTGGGTTGCGAATGTTGGTCTGGCCCTTCCAGGTCAGGCGGCCCTGGTACCTGCAGGATCCATAAGGCGCCGCCGGAGCAGGTCAGCATGACCCAGTGGGTGGATGTGGCAGTGGGAGACAAAGTGTATGGCAGTTACCCAGCAAGATGTTGCGCTTCAAACAAGTTTCCATATTCATCCCTGGTGAAATGATTCCAGCCGTCAGGCACTTGCCACGAATACTTGCACCAGGACCTGCCACATTTCAGTCTTGGTGACAGAGTTGCAATTTCAGTGACACCAACAGCGACAGTCACCCACCCAGCCTTCGCTTCATCGCACGTCGCTGCCCTGCTCTGCTGCGCCCCAGCTGTCCTCTCACCTGCCCTCCAGATCGCCGTCTGGCATAGACATGAGCAGCTCCGCCAGGTCAGGCACCGTCAGCTCGCTGTTCCAGGGAGCGCTGGGCTTGTGCACAGGCCCACGTGGCACCGGAGGTGGCAGCTCCCGCCGTGGCTTGCGGGTGTTGTGGGCCGAACCCCCTCCGTTAGTGCCGTCAGCTTGGCTGCTGCCGCGGGGTGCTGGGGGCGGGGCTGCTTCCAGCAGACCCAGGCCGCGGGCAACCTGCAAAGAGAGAGGAAGAAGATCGATTCCCAGAACATACAAATATAGTGTCAGTGTTCCCTGGTTCTTGATAGACCCTTGCAAAGCCCCTCCCCGGCCATCGCAGCGCCCCTAGTATTCCAAAGCGTCCCCTGGACGTTAGCCCAGGCATGAACGCCCATCGTGTGGCCAGCCCATCACCCCAACTGGGCGGCTGACTTACAAGGCTTGCCACTTGCAGCGCCAGCCGGCTGCAGCCACTCACCGCGACCTTGGAGCGGTACACCTCTCCCCCCGGCGCCCTAAACCACATGTCCACCGAGCCAGACCGCGACCCGGTCTCCCTCATCTGCGCCTTGCAGTGCCACTCGCCATCCAGCTTGCCTCCAAGTCCCTCTATGTACTCCCGCAGCTTGACCAGGCAATCCGCCGCTAAAGCCTGCACGCACATTGGTAGCAGGACCGCTCACTTGTTGCCCAGACAACTTGTCTAGACACCATGCCAACATCCGCAGACACAGCACAGGTTCTGTTCATACTCCCGGCAAAACCGCTGCTCCAGATTACAAAAGGTACGCCATGATGCTGATTCCAGCTCAGAGTGCTAAGCTAAATAGTACATAAAAACTGCTAAATGCCCTTTCAAGGTGAGGACGGCGCACCGACGCCATGGCTGCTGCACGGTCTAAGTTGGAGGCCTGCTAACAATGCTTTTGGGTCCTCTCAGCTCCTGAGGAGGCTACATCCGCGCACAAGCCGTGCCTAGCGTGTTCACCCTGCAGGAGATACTGTGAGTATAAGTGAGGCTGGAGCTGGCCAAGCGAGCCCATTTACACCAGCAAACGTAAAGCAAGCAGCCCCCGGATGCTGCAAGGGCATCAGCTCCTTTGGCAACGCTAGGCAGAGGGTCTGCCACGTGGACATCCAGCTTTCCTGCCGCACCATAACAGGCTGCGAGAGGTCAAGGCGCGGCTAGGCACCAACGTTCATGACTAGGCAGAAGTGTCACAGCAGTCCTCCCTAACGACACCTGCAGCTGTCCCAGTGCTGCCCCAGTGGTTATGAACCAGCCTCAAGGCCTTGCAGGCAACAGAAAGCAGGTTTTGGGCTGTCGCTGGCCTCCCGCCTGCCCACCGCCCCGCCGCCTTGGCCGCAGCTGCCCCTGGCTGCTGCCCTGCTCACCAAGCGAAGCCCAAGTCGCCTTTACGCGGCCCTTAGGTAATAGATGGTCTCCTACGGTCCCGGCCGGGCCACAGGGCGCCCGTCTAGGCAGCGGACAAAGTCAAGCTGCGCTGCAGCTGTACTCCTCTCGGCAGGGAGGTCCCGCAGTCGGTATCTGGACTAAGATCACACCAGAAAGGGCTGACAGCTCACAGCCAGTGTGAAATAAGCTGCACAGAGCAGAGATTCCAACGTCCGACTCCCAGGGGGTAGTCATCTGCTGGGGAACACGTCCTTAATCTTGTGCCCTGGGTTCAGCATTTAAATTTACCTGGGGATCAGCTGCATAAGAGGCAGTTTGGAGCCGAGACGAATTCCATGATGCGTACTTGGCGTGGAGATTTGTGTACTGCAAACATGTATTAGGGGGCGTTGAGTCGATGGGGGCATGGTCGCAAGTTCTGATCGAGTGCGTCAGCTGCTTTGCGTTTTTGCCTTCCACCCCAAGTTGTAGGTTATAGCAGGGCTGCGCCCCTGTTTTTGCGCCAGCGGAACCACACCATGTACCCTTGACACTGATTAGAGTCTTGGCAAGCCGCCAGAGTGACATTTCTCAGTGGTGCAAGACGTGCAACAGCCCCTTTTGTGCTGGCAGCAGTCAGCCACGTTACAGATGGGTTGAGGGCCAGCAGAACCGCCGTGGTAGAACTGCACTGTTGTTGGTCTGGAGCTCACAGCCTGACAAGCAGCACACGACAACACCTTGGGTGCTCCCCACACGACCACCAGGCAGTGATGCTGTCACCGCCCTGGCTTCACAGGTGCCACACCAAGCAGAGGTTAAAAGAGGCGAGGGTGGACATCGGCAGCCACTGCCATGACGGCCATGATCGCCAGCGACATGGGATACCTGCAGCACCGTGGCGTGTAGTGGGGGCTTGCGTCGTCAACACTTTATACAAGCATATACAAACTCGTGCTAGCGTGCTGACCTGCCACGTGCATGCCAGTGGCCCTGAACAGGAATTTACCCCCCACCTTTGCCCCTCAGCCCTTTGCATCTCACTTCAATGTATACTGTCTCAGCAGCAGCTGGTTTGAAGGCCAAGTCAGATGTAAAGCTCTGCTTTGACGGCCGTGCAGGAGCAGCAGCTGTAGGCGGCGGCCATGCAGAAGCAGCAGGAGCAGCCAGCATGCCTGGGCCCTGCGATTATCTCTGTTTAACTAAAGTAGACTGGTAGTCAGAGCTTGTGGTGACTGGCATCGACTGATGGAAACTGAGAATGACACATGGGAGTTTGGGACCGGTATTGGTTAACATTCTAGACATACACACATTGCCACCGACCCATCGCCTTGATGCTGTCGGTTACTTCTGATAGGGAACATGACGCAAGACTGACTGGACCAGAGCCCAAGCAAGACCCAGAGCGTAACTGCCTTCCGCCCTGTCGGTCCAGATAGCCACTAGTTCTCCTCTCTTTGCACTGCCTGCATTTTTAGAAAGAACTGCCACCATTCACAAGAGCACTCTGCTGTCACTTGCCTTTTTTTTTAAACATCAACACGTCATACAACCTCCATGCTGGGCGTGCTGGCTTGCTTCATGCATATTAACTTACTAGTGCTGCTTCCAACGCCTGCTTTTATGAGTGAGGAAGAAGGAATTTTGGAGCATCATGCTGCCAGCAGACTTGGACTTCTGGACAGACAACAGCCGTGTCCCTCTCCTCAAGCTGGTGGCTCACGTGAAACTGGAGGCTGAGGCGGTCAGGTAACTCCTTGAACTTTCACACGTGTGTGTAAAACAAACGCGCTGGGCCGCGCTCTTTGGGCCGCTGCCATTGCTTCCTTGGCTGCAATTTTGTCAAGCTGCCTGTGCCTGCAGCTGCAGAACCGAGGCTGCCATCCCAGCGAACCTCTGTGCCATCATTGGGGACTTGTCGCGTGCTCTCAGCCACCACAGCAAAACCCAGACACTTAGCGCAGTTCTGGCTCGGTGGCGCTGCTTTCAGCTGGGTACAGACTTGCAGCAGATATTCTGCAAAGGCAGCCTTCTGACATGCATTTGCACTACTGAGGCCATCAAGCACCAGCACACACAGTTGCTGCCTTCCTTGTGGGTATTGGTGCGCTGGCAGACGCCCTGCCTGGGGCAACTGTTGACTATGCTGCACTGAAAAGGTTGGCACATGTGCTGGACTGTGCCCTAGCTGAAGCAGAGGGCAGCCGTGAAGACCAGGGAGGTGAGAATTGCTACTGGATTTTGTTAGATATGCGGTATTATAGCGCAGAGAGGCAGAGGCGGCGCCAGGGCAGGCGCTGGGACTGGGAGTGAGTTGTAAGCATGATAATGCCTATCGTGGCGCAGGCATGAATGGCTGTTGACCATTGCAACAATGCTCACTGGCTGCGTCCGTACTTGCACTGAAAAACCGTGACTCTTTCGCCGTATGGGTGGAGCATGACGAAAGCAATAAGCTGACCTGCAGGGGCGGCCAATCTGCCAGTACTGCACCTCGTCCGCCTTAACTTTGTTACCATGGCTGGCATCATCATGGTCACCATGAACGGAGCAGAGCCGTGGGACCTGGCTCCAGCAAGCCCCGCCCTGGAACCGCTGCTACACCTGGCCCTGGGAGAGTTCAATGTAGCGTGCCGGCTGGCGACAGAACAGCGCACCAGCCTGCCTCAAGAGCATGCATGGCAGGCAGGAGTACCCCAGCTCAAAGGGGCACATGATAGGGCATGTTGTGCTGCCCTGCTGATTGAAGCCTTGCTGCCAATAGCAACAGCTGCAGCTACCAAGGGCCACCTCAAGCTTGCAGCGATTGAAAGTCCCTACACCAGACCTTATCCAGGTGCGAGATAGACACCTGGTAGTGCACTGGCCAAATCGTGCTGCCGGGACGTGGGCGCCATGTTGAGCAGTAGGGGTTGTGTTTGCTGGGTAGTTCCCGGGAGGTGCCTGAACATCCCAGCCCCCAGGCCAGTTTATTGGGTAGGATAGCGGCAACTCCAATGCAGCGTATCCTGTAGTACCAAATGCTCCGGAGCTACACCAAAGTGCTGACCTATTGATCCTGGCTGCCGCAGTTGTTGGACAACTATGCTTACCTTGCCAGCCACCCCAGCAGCTCACACTTCAAGCTGCTCCACCTGGCAGTGTTTGGCCTCACTGGGCTGCTACTGTTGCAGCATAGATTGCTGTACCACACGTTGGTTACAAGCCCAAGCAAGGGGCATGAGCCAGCCATCATGGCGGCTTTGGAGCAGAGGATGTGGTGGGTGAGTGCAGGGGCAGCGTTTGCCAGAGTCCTGCATGCCGCAGCAGATGCGGCTGCCGACAGCGCCGGACATGGTCACGCCAATGAGACAGTAGTCGAGGCACTGCAGGGCCTCGACACCGCCCTTGGGCTCATTAGCGCCGTCTTTATTTGCTTTAAGACAGGCAGGGTCATAATCCAAGGCTGTCCAAGCCAGCTCCCAACATTCGCCCAGCTGCCTGGCGTGGTAAAGCTTCTTCTGGAAGTTGCAGAGCTGCTGCTGCGGCTGACAGCCAAGCGACCAGCCCTGGACAAACTGGTTGATACCAGTGAGCCTGCAGGAAGGTATAAAAAAGCGTCGCCTGCGCTTCTTTTGAAAGTTGCGTCCATGCTGGTTTTCGACCTGGGATGCCTGCCCTCACCCCACCTTGACCAGCATTCAGAGCTCACAGGGCAGCTTTGGGTTGGAACTCAGAGCAACGCCAGCGTGAGTAGCAGTGCCAGCAGCAAGGACAATGCCTGTGGCAGAGCCGAACCCAGCTTTGGGGTTCCAACAGCAGAAGCTCTCCGGCGGAGGGTGGCCAGCCTTTCATGCACAGCAGCTAAGCTGGGGCGCTGCCTACCTGCCATGCCAGCAGTGAGTTCTGGTGAAGATTCTGAGATTTGCGGCAGGGATGGGAACTATGCGTTCCTGCTCGAGACTCTGACAGCGCATTGTTGTCAGGCTCTAGCCCTCGATCCATCCCCTGTAAGGGTCCGTGGCCCGCGGCGCTACCTAACTCAACACCTGCGGCATACGGGCTTCCTGGCCTTTGTATGCCTGCCAGCTCTAGCACAGGCTCATGGAGACCTTGTTTTCAAGGAGTTGGACAAGTTTCTAGGGAACAGGGGCATCACCGACTCAGTTGGCTGCCTATTGGTTGAGGTAAGCTACGGCATGTTTCATACTGCACGGGTACTGCCTGTGCCATTTTAGTGAATCGCGCCAACCCCATGCCTGGCAATAACAACCTTGTGGACAAGCCGTACCATAATGTGTCTGAGCGCATGCCAGCTTTGTGAGCAGCAATACTTGCTATCAATAACGTGCTCATGGGGCCTCCATGCGAAATGCTTCCTGAAGTATGTCACCAACCCTGCCCACCATCACACTGCCAGGCCATCCTGTGCTCCGCAGGTGAGCCACCTTCGGCTGCTGAACGATGCTGAGAGGGGAGGTGGACTGGGCCCGCTGCTGAAGCACTACTTGGGCAACCTGCCGGTACGCTTCATTATGTTCCAGTTGGCTTATGCCAAGTTGGCCATAGCAACGCGTAATGAAACGTGTCCGCATAGGTGGGAGTTGCTTTTCTTTCTGCATACTAGCTTGGGCATGTCTCTAACCCTTGTGTATATACAAATATGTGCTTGCACTGATCTCTTTTTTAATGAGAGTCAATGCCCACTGCAAACTGCACTGGTCGTGGTCGTGGACCTTAAACACGATTGGTTATGGACTGTGTGGTGCTGGGAGCGAGTTGAGTTTACTCCTCCTGTGTGCACTGGGGCTCCCTAATCCCACTCCCCATGTGCACTGGTTGGACGGGTTTTGGGAGTTTCCCGTCTGACACCCATGCACCCCAGCCCCAGATCGAACCCCAGCCGATATACTAGCTGGGCGGCTTGGAGTAGGCGCCCAAGTTGAGGATTCAAGTCTCCATATCCATGAAAGCGAGGGCTAGCGGGCCATGTGATGAAGGGGTGGCGGCCAGCTAGCAGCGCTCGAGTGGTGCATGCCATCAAACCGGTCACTGTCAGTGTGTCAATCCTAGCTGTGATTTCAAGACCCAAGGTCGTTCCATTGTGGTGGGGATCCAGTGGTTCAGCCTGCAGCAAACGGTAGTGACTGCCTGCCTAGTAGCAGCCTGGTTGAGACTTCATTTCTAGGTGTGACAAGATTGTGACTGACCCGCAAGGGTGGTGGAAAGCTGTAAGACTAGACTAGACTAGCAAACTGCACATGAGATCAGTGCATGCGATCTTATCCTCATCCCAACATGCGCACCCCGATGTTTGCAGGCTCTTGTGAAAGTGGATGAAGCGGTGACCCTCCTGCTGCTGCTGTCCATACTACTCACAGCTGAGCACGCGGAGGGCCTGGCAGTGGCGCTCGTCAAGGGCGGCCTGTTACAGGCTGCTGCAGAACACTCTGCTGTATTGCTTAAAGGCAGAAGCCGTGAGCCCCAGAAGATGGAGGTAAGCATCACTTGTTATCCTCTCCTTGATAGCCCATTACATCACACGGACGTGCCTGTCAGTGGTGCTCATCGCCATGCAGACTTAGGGTGGCAAAGGCTACCTAACCTGGTTTTATTGCTGAGACAGCAGCATGCCTCGCTTATGGCAAGATCAGCACGGCGTATGAGCATGCAAAACCACAGAACTCCCAACAGCATACAGCTCGCTACAGCACACAACTGCGCGTGCAGCACCTGGAGAGCTGCTCTGCCTAGTCGCATGTCCAACTCCCCACTGACTTCTTTGCAGGGCACATCCTGGGTCTTTCTCACAGCAGGAGCAGTACTTACAAAGGCTGTCTGCTCGATGCTGGACAAGCGTGCCTCCACCGGACTGCTGGCCACCTTCTCAACACTGCTGGGGGACGTGCCGTCAATGGATGCCAGTACGGACGTCGGCTTGGAGGAGCTACACACCATCCGCAATGGGTCTAGTAATGGGTCTATAAGCGGCCCGCGGGGCCCATGGGTGGTCAAGTTCTACAGCAAGCAGGCCTGGGAGCAGCTGTGCAGCGAGGTGATCCCCACCGTACTAGAAACCTGTGGCGAGGTTATCTCAAGCAGCCAGCAGGAGCAGAAGGCGGGCATGTTCAATGATGTGGCTGTGTCGGCTTGGACCTGCTGCAACCCCGGGTGCACCAACATGGCAGGCCAGCAGGAGGTCTCCCTGGCGCTCAGCAGGTGCAAGGGGTGCGGGGAGGCGCGCTATTGTAGCAAGTGAGTTACTGATGAGTTGGTGGACTTTCTAGCCAAGCTTGCTGCTGGGGATGCCTTGCAACGGGGGATGTGGGCATGTGTGCCTTAATGTCCATTACCTATCTGCCATGGGCTCAAAATCAGATTTGCCATATGCACTATATGCTAGGGACTGCCTGCTGCCGCTACGCACCTACTTGCACATGCGGCCTTCCTGCGGCTTTGCTTCAAAAAGTGTGATCTTTAGGTTGTCCTCAAATAGGCACAGTGAAGAAATGTAGCAGACCGGCTGGTTAGGAAAAAGATTCCCCTCACACCTGACTGCAGGCAGTGCCAGCGGCAGGACTGGCGTCGGCACAAGGCCATCTGCCAGGCCATCAAGGAGCTCAAGTAGCCAAGCACCTGCCTGAGTCAGTACGACTTGCTTTGGGTCTGCGGAGATGGGCTGCCGTCTACGGCAGCTGGTTTGAAGGCCAAGTCAGACGTAGCAACCTGGTTGGGCTGCCATGTAGCAGCAGAAGGAGTGTGGCGACCATGCATGAGCAGCATGAGAAGGCAGCATGCCTGGGCCCTGCATCATGAAGTCAGAGCTTGTGGTAATTGGCATCCGCTGATGGGAAGTGAGCAACGCCCTGGAGACGCCGGGACAGCTGATAGTTACATTGGACATGCACACATTGCATGGAAGATCTTCTCCTCTAGAGGGGGCATGCGCATGACCAGGCGCCTGCTACATCAGAAGTCAGGCATAACCAGGAGCATAAGTGCATCCAGCCCTGATAGTAGTACGATTTGCACTGCCTGCCACTATCTACTAGTACTGCGGCCATCCTGCCAGTACAACTTGTAGATATGGTGTATTGAATACACCATACCTCGAGGGGCTAGCTCTGTTCGCATTTGCTGCCACCATCAACGAAAGCACTCTCCTGTCACCTGCAAATAGCAACACGCCAGACTTGAACCTCCATGCTGGGCATGCTGGCTTGCTTCTTGCAAATAACCTACTGTTTCCTGTCCAACGCAATGTTTGGCTGCCTGCCAGTGAAGAAGAAAGACGTGGAAGCACTATGACGCCAAGGGACTCGGACTACTTCAAGTCGGACTTTCTGACAGGCGTCAACACCGTTTCTCTCCATGCGCTGGTGACCTACGTTCAACTGGAGGCAGAAGCGGCCAGGTAGCTCCCTGAGCTCGCACAAACCCCGCCCTTGGCTCTGCTCCCTTGCTGCCTCAGCGGCAACTTTCAAGCTGCTGTGCCTGCAGAGCCGAGTCTGCCCTCCCTGAAAGCCTCGGTGCAGTTATTGGGCACTTGTCCCACGCTATAAGCCACCATAGTCGCAACAAAGCGCTTGAGGCCATCCTGGCTCGAAGCGCTGCTCCTGGCCTCGAGCTGGCCGCAGACTTGCAGCAAATATTCTGCGAAGGCAGCCTTCTGACACGCATTTGCACCGCTGAGGCCATCAGACACCAGCCACACACAGTGGGTGCCTTCCTTGATGGCATTGGAGCGCTGGCAGGCGCCTTGCCAAGGGCAACTGTGGACTACGCGGCACTGACCAGCTTGGCGCATGCACTGGACTGTGCCCTGGCTGAAGCAGAGGGCAGTGAACAACAGGGAGGTGAGGAATCATTTGTTTTCTACTGTGTTTTGTGGATACGGGGCAAACTAGGGCAGGGAGGGGCCCCGGCTAAGCTGGGAATGACACTAAACAGTGGACATGATAGCAGGTATACGTATCACAGTGAAGTATGGCTAGCTTCTAGCTGTGCACTGGCTGCATCCGCATTCACACCGCAGTGGTGTGCCTCCTTTGTCACATCGGTGGAACATGACGAGACCACCCAGCCTGGTGTGCAGGGGCAGCAGAGCTCCCGGGGTTGCATCTCGTCCGCCTAACTTTTGTTAGCATGGCTGGCGTCATCCTGTCCACTGTCGAACATGCAAGGCTGTGGGGTCTGGGTCCGGCAAGCACTACCCTGGAAGTGTTGCTGCACCTGGCCATGGGCGAGCTCAGCGCAGCGTGCCAGCTGGTGACAGAGCAGCGCAGCAGCTTGGGACAAGTTTGGCAGGCAGCCCTACCCCAGCTTGATGTATCCGAGGTGGCACATGGTAGGGCACTCTGCGCCACCCGGCTTATGCGAGCACTTTTGCCACTGGCAAGGGTTGCAGCTACCATGGGCTACCTCAGCTTGCAGCGTTTGGTAGCCTCTACACCAGACCTCATCCAGGTGCGGGACGGAGTTTTACTGCTGAGCTGGTCAGATTTCTACGTTGCCACGATAAGATCTAGCTTGCTGGGTGCGAAGTCGGCAGAACGGGTTGTGTAGCTAATATATTCTGGAAGGTGCTTTCGTACCCCAGCATCCAAGCAGTTCTCGCAAGTATATGATTCCAAGAAACTCTGCACTTGCACATGCAGCATACATTGTGGGATTGCGATTACTCAGGAGCTACACCATATGTGCCGCCATCAAGGCATACTCATGCTGGCTGTTGCAGTACTTGGAGATTGATGCCTACCAAGCCAGCCAACCTAGCAGCCCGCACTCCAAGCTGCTTCACCTGGCAGTGTTTGGTCTCAGGGAGGCACTGCTGTTACAGCATTGTGTGCTGTACCACAAGGTCGTTGTACAACCATGCACGGCGTAGATGCCAGCCATCATGGTCGCTCTGCAGCAGAGGATGCGGTGGGTCAGTGCAGCGGCAGCGTTTGCCAAAGTGCTGCATGCTGCAGCAGATGCGGCTGCCGGCAGCGCCAGCTGTGGTCTGGAAACCGACACGGTAGGCGAGGCAGTGCACGGCCTCGACACCGCCCTTGTGCTTGTTAGGGACGTCTTCTGCATCTGCTTTGGGACAGGCGGAAGGATAACGCAAGGCTGCTTAGGTGAGCGCCCAGCCTTCGCAGCTACATGGCGCGGTGGACCTTCTTCTGGATTTGGCAGAGCTGCTGCTGCGGCTGACAGCAAAGCGCCCAGCCCTTGATAGGCTACTGCATGCCAGTAAGCCTGCAGACAGGTGCCACAAAGCCTCTCCTGCGCTTATCCTGACAGTTGTGGCCATGCTGGTTAGTGACGTTGGATGCCTGCCCTCACTCCACCGTGAACAGCTCTTTGAGCAGACTGTGCGGCTTGGGGGTGGCATTGCCAGCAGAAGAGGCAATGCCAGCTTTTCCAGTGGCAGGTGCAGCTCCAGTCTCGGGCTTCCAGCAGCAGAAGCGTTCATGCGGAGGGTGGCCAACCTGTCATGCACAGCAGCTAAGCTGGGCCGCTGCCTGCCTGATATGCCGGCAGAAAGTGCTGGCCCAGATTGCGGGACGCAGGGAAGGGATGGAAGCTTCGTGCTCCTGTTAGAGGTTCTCACGGCGCTTGGCTGTCGGGCATTAGCGCTCAATCTTGTCCTGGCAGAAGCCCCTGGACCACAGCACGGCCTCACACAACGCCTGCGGCACATGGGCTTCCTGGCCTTTGTTTGCTTGCCAGCTCTAGCACAGGCTCACGGAGACCTCGGGTTCCAGGAGAGTGCCATATTTTTTGGGCACAGGGATATCACCAGCTCAGTCGGCCAGTTGCTAATTAAGGTAAGGTACCAGCCGCTTGATCGGGTGCCTTGTGTAAGGATCATATGTTGGGGACCACCTGCCAACCCTATGACTGTCAGGGCATGGTATAAGGATGAAGGGTGCCATGCGTGCCAATGCGCAGCACATTGTAAGCAGCAGCAGCAGCTTAACTAGCTACTTAACAACTTGCTCACTCCTCCGAAGTACAAGTCACACGAATACTTCATCCATTCCCGCTGCAAACTCTCGTCTGAATTGGTCCCCTGTGCTGGTAGGTGAGCCACCTGCAGCTGTTGAATGACGCTGTGAGGGGAGGTGGTCTGAGCCCACTGCTGAGCCACTTTTTGTACAACATGCTGGTAAGCTCCCTTGCGCTCCTGGTGCCTTCTGATTCTACAACTTTCTGACATAGTGCCAAGCAAAAACCCATGACTGCCATAGAAAGGGCAGTGTAAGAAATGGTAGCATTCCCAACCATTCCTGCGTGCGGCTTGGGCGTTGTCCACACTTTGGCGTTTGCGCATGCATCTTCGTATTCATGATCAGTGGGAAATCAATGCTTGCAGCTGACCTGCAAACAGAATCGGCGTATGCGCTTGTAATCACCCACGTGCACCTCTAGGTGCATGCAGGTTCTTGCAAAAGGGGACGAGGCAGTGACCCTCCTGCTTCTGCTGTCCATACTACTTACAGCTGAGCACGCCGAGGGTTTGGCAGTGGCCGTTGTCAAGGGCGGCCTGCTGCAAGCTGTGGCAGAGCACTCTGCCAGTTTGGTTGGAGGCAGGCGCCGTAAGTCCCGGAAGCTGGAGGTAAGCAGTAAAAGGTTCTGACTCAGGCGAACGTTGTATTTTGACCCCCTTACGGCACCCTGGACATGGCTACCAGTGAAGTTGAATGTCCCGGGGCAAAAACCAGAATGGCAGAGGTTGGATTTCGGTTGGGCATGTGAATGACCGAATCTAACATGCATTATATTGCTAGCAGCACAGCATCATGTCCTGCTGATGGCCATGTCAGCAAAATGTATCAAGAGAGAGACCAAATAACTCCCTCTAGTACATCATCTGCAGCACCTGAGTGGCCAAGTGCAAACCTATAGACTACAGTGCTCTGCAGGGCACATCCTGGGACCTCCTCACAGCAGGGGCAGCGCTTATCGCGGTTGTCTGCACAGTGCTGGACGAGAATGCCTCCACCAGGCTGCAGGCCACCTTCTCCACACTGCTGGAGGACGTGCCGTCTATGAAGGCCTGTACAAACATCTCACTAGAGGCGTTGCACACGTCGGTTCTGAACGGGTCTAGCACATGCCCAGTAGGTGTGCCGCAGGGCCCCTGGGTTGCCAGGTTCCATTGCGAGCAGGCCTGGGCACAGGTGTGCAGCAAGGTTGCACCAACCCTGCTAGACACCTGCGATAAGGTGACCTCAGACAGCCAGCACCAGAAGGAGGAGGGCATCTTCCATGATGTGGCGGGTTCGGCTGCAACCCGGGCTGCACCAACATGGCAGGCCTGCAGGAGGCCTCCCTGGCACTGAGCAAGTGCACGGGGTGCGGGGAAGCGCGCTATTGCAGCAAGTGAGTTACTGATGGAGTCGGTCGACTTTCTAGCCAAGTTTGCTGCAGGGGATGCCTTGAAACGGGGGATGTGGGCACTTGCGCCTTACTGTCCATCATCTATCTCTTATAGGCTCAACATCAGGTTGGCCAGATGCACTGTATGCATGCGACTGCCTGCTGCTACTACACACCTACCTGGGCCCATGGCCTTCCTGCGGACTTGCTTCCTCCAAAGTCTCTGTTACAGGTGTCCCCAAGCAGGCACAGGAATGCATGTAGAACATCGGCTGGTTTTACAGGATACACCTTGCATCCGACTGCAGGCAGTGCCAGCGGCAGGACTGGCGGCGGCACAAGGCCATCTGCCAGGCCATCAAGGAGCTCAAGTAGCCAAGCACCTGCTGGGTCGCTTAGACATGCTTGGGGAATAAGTGGTGGGCTCAACAGCATCTTCCCGACAAGTGCACTATGGACCTTTATGGTGTACTGTGGGGCTTGCTGGGACGTCTTTATGCATTTGTCAACCAGCTCCACGCATGGCTGCTTTTGGCAGTTGTGCCTAGGCACTGGTGGCCCCCCGCATTGCGCCAGCAATCGCTTTCACTTTTCATGGTGAGGTGCATGTCCTGGATTAGCAAGAAAATCTTGGCTGGATAACTTGCTGTTCACTCCCATGTTAAGTGTCACTGGGCTATAGCTGTCACCCTCCCCTGCTCATCTAGCCATCACCGACTCCCAACCGCATCTGCCAATGTCAGTGAAGTAAAGCCACATCATACAGTTACAGACACATTCGCATGCCCTCTGAGAGGTATTGGGTACTCCTGCCGGCCTGCTGAAGGAGCATATGTGAGGCATTGTGACACATTCGCAACCGGCGTACATACCACAGGAGCAAATGACAGTAACCAAACCTTCTACTGAGCAAGTCAAGATGGCCAGCCCCGCAGTCAGTCAGTCAGTCAGTCAGGACACTGGTTTCGTCCGCACAGGCACAGATGGCAAGGACCACCACTGACATGCTTGGGGAATAAGTGATGGGCTCACCACTGCCACGCGCCACGTCTAGCCCAACACCGGCAGGAAGCTGAGCTAATGGGCGATGCCACTACACGGGAACCCCAAGGCATGAGAGCAATGAAGAGAACGGTTGAGGCTGCATTCCAGGACCTACAATATTGTGCAGCCATGCCTAATGATTTCTCATTGCCTCAGCCCAGGCTACGCCTGTGCTGTAGACATGCGATCATAACACAGACCTGCCGAGCGTCCAAGCAACGCCGTCAGTGCTCCACCTGCTGCAGCCTACGCAGCTCCACCATGAGGTCAAACTCCTTGTCACTCAGCTCCACCAGCCGCCGCTCAAGCTCCACACGCCGAGCCAAGTCCTCATCTGCAGCAGGCAGCGAAGCAAGTATACCAGACCAGTGCCTCACCACTTCACGAGCAGGTGGCCCTGGCGCGCAAGCAAGCAAGCCACAACATACTCACGTAAGCCATTTACGTACTTTTAAACAGTTATGCCAAAGGCACAGACAGCTGGCCTTGAGGAACAACGCCGTTGAGGCAACTCACCAAGTAAGGCAAATGGAAGCGATATCCCCAATCAATTACGTAGCTAGCACATGATAAGCCATCGCCAGCTTACCAAATACACCTGCTAATCCCTCAGGCATGAAGCTGCACTTTCAATGCACCCGTCCCCGCCACCTTGGCAGTCACTAACCTGTTAGGCCTGGGGCCTCCAGTTGTGTGATCTCAGCTTCGAGCAGCTGCTCCCGCCGCTCCAGCACCCCTAGCATCTCATTCAGCTCCTCCTCAAAGGCTAGCTGCATGGGCAAGTCGGCAAGCGCTTGGGTATGCAACTGTCAAACCACGACCACCAGCAGGCTGTCCTCTTCCAAGAGGGGCCCAGGTGCAGGGCCCCGCAAGACTGCGGACCGCTATGCTGCTGTGCTGGGGTTCATGATATGGACATGTCCCATCCCAGCCTCCGAATCGCGTCGTGCCACATCAACACTTTCATAGTTCCGCACCTGCAGCCGCTGTGCCAGCCATGCCGGGTCGAAGGGCGCCGTCTGCGGCACCGGCTGCGCCGCGGCCATCGACTTGCGCTTTTTGCTGGGGAGGCCAGGGTGCAGCAGCGGTGCTGGCGGTGGCGGTGACGAGAGTGTGGGGCGCTCCCACTGCCGCCGAGAGCCGGGCATGGTGAGAATGTCAATCTTCTCGCACAGCACATAGTCATCCTGCGGTGATGAAATCCAGCATTTTACGGCAGCTATTCGGAGTGCACAAGTGCAAAGTTACAAGCCAGGGCTACAAACTCAAACGGTACAGCAGCATAGGCAACTAACAGCAGCAGCGGAATGTGCTGACCATGTCGTTTCCTTGCCGAGGTTCAGTCACATGCCCACACTGCTGGCCCAATCCCTATGTGGCGTTTATGCGCTTTTTGCAATGCTGCCTTCCCGGCCATCACCAGCCAAAGGCTTGCCGTCTGGACCACTTCTCTGCTTCAACCTACATTTCCTGAAGAGTATTCAAGTCTGGCCACATCTACACCTCAACTCACAGGGTTGATAAACTTGTAGTCAGACTCCATAGTCTCCTGCAGCCCTGACTCAGGATCCTGGTTGGGGTCGTACAAGATTGTGTACGTATCCATCTCTGCAGGAGAAACATAACCACGCACCTCGGTCAGCCAGGGAGCCACAATTGTTCATCATAGCCTGGCCCAGCAGTGGCTATACAGGAAGCTCTTTCTCTTTGATGCAGCGCCAAGTGGAGTGTGAGGTGCACCAACATAGGATGCTTGCGATAGACATCACAGATGGCTCCGGGACAGCGCTTTGCCGCAGGTACTTCACTTTTGACAAGGTTTCAGTGTGGATTCCAGATGGGGTGTTGCACCGGAGCAACAGCTTCAACGAGAGGAGCGAGTCCCACCTGCGTCATAGTCATACACCACGCCCTCCACCCAGGGCGGACTCTCGGATGGCCACAGTCGCCTGCATAGTAGAAGAAGCGACAGGGGGGGACGCTGTGAGACCGACTAGAAGACATGGCAGGGGTAAGTGGGCACAACAGCAGACCACCAGCCTTTCCATGTCCACTAGCCCGCCATTGCTGCAGACCTGCCTCCGATTGCACCGCCTCCCAGCAACTTTGGAAGGCTGGCAATGGGCACCACCTTGCCAGTACAACATCAGCAACCTACTCATACCATTTCAGCCCAGCGCCAAAAGCACCAAGACAGCATTCTAACTGAATCGGCATAATGTTTTGTGTCTCACCAGACTCGCTTGCCCAGGTACCCGCGCGGGTCGCTCGCGCCCGTCAGGCTGGAGCTGCGTGGCCGCTGCCGCTGCCGCGTGCTGGCCGCCCGCACTGCAGACATAAGTTTAGAGGGTTGCCAGGGAGCTCCATTGCACGGTTCCCTTACATAGCTTCTGCTGTGGGGGTCACATTGCCTTGGCCAAGTAGTATTATATGAAAATGCGTGCAGCTCACCACAAGCCCCCATAAGCCTAGCCAAATGCTTAGGGCTCCCACCAGCCTCCTTGGCCTCACCAAAGCCGCCGTCACCTGCTCCCAAGTCGCCTGGAGAGCCCAGACCAGGTGCCCCCGGTCGCACAGACGCCCGCCGCGCCAGACTCGGCTGGCTGAGCAACCCTCCGCTAGCCCTGCGCAGCAAACAAGGTGGCACTGCACTTTGCTACCAAGGGTCAGTGGGAGCCCTCCGCTCGCTCCGTTCTGCCCCAACCGAAGACCCTGGCAAGGACTTGTCCAGGGACACTGTTTAGCCAGATGTCGGCCGTTCCTCCTACGACCATTTCCCGCTGCCCAGGAGGCCTTCGGGTATTAAGGCAAGCAGCTTGCGCTGCCTGTCCATGGAGCAGCGGCCAGCAAGCTGCCTGCCCTCCATCTCGAGGCCAACAAAGCATGCCCCTGCCTCTTTGGTGCAGGCTTCGCAGCCTGCGCCCCCGCTTTGGTACTGCGGCCGGCACGCGTCGGCCGGCTCTCTACAGTCAGCTGGCCAGGCTCCTCCACCTCTGACCTTGAAGGATCTGAAGCCTGCCTAGACACTGGCAGGTCTTTGCACTAGAAGGGCAGGGTGCTCAGACGGCCTGCCATTGCAGGCAGCCGACTGCACTGCCAATCGGAGTTTCTGTGGGCTTTTGGCGAGACGAAGCCTGTGCCATGAATCACGTGTTTTAAGAGAACCAAACTACCATGTGTGCAGCCACCTGACCCAAGCAGGGCGGGGCTCTCCTACAGGGACAACACTGTGACACATGTTGGCACCGCGCATACTCTCAACTCACCCTTGCAGCGACGGTGCGGCCGCCAGTGAGGGCGCTGGTAGCGAGCCCATCTTGAAGGGCCGTGCGCGGCTAGGCCGGGAAGTCAGCGCCCTTCCCTCCCGAATTGCTTGTAGCTCTGTGTCTGACTTCAGCTGCCGCAGAACCTCCTGCAGCTTAGACCAGAAACCTTACCCTCCGGTTGCTGCGCGCACGCCCTAACCCTGCCGGCCCAAGTGCGTTATAAGAGGGACCAAGCCTGCACAGGCTCAGCGCACCATGTGGGCGTCGTTATCGATGTTCCACAGCGCCCTCAGCTTGGTCATGACCTCCTCCTTGTCCTGCAAGCAAGCACAAGAGCGCGTTGAGCGAGGGGCTGGAGGCCAGCACTGCAAGCTGGGGCGAGCCGCCCGCTGGCAAGGAACACCCCGCCGCTTACCCATTCGTCAACAGGACCGGCCATGAAGGCCTTAAGCGCTGTGGAGTAGGCATACAACTCAAGTTCCCGCAGGGCTGTTTGTGCATCCATTTCACGGCCGACCTCAGCTGCCCTGCATGCTCAGCAGCTATCCTCAATACTCGTAGATGCTCAGTTCGTTACTGATAGTGGAGCTACCAAATTTGCACGGCGGGAAGTGAGCGCCAGGTTGGAGCCTTGGACTGTGAAAGAGTTTGTCGGCATTCCTCTGCCTCACCCGTTTTTGTGTCGGTTGGGGTGGAGTGGCAGCCCTACGTACGCTAATGATCTGGAAGCCCTGGTGAAGGAGGTGCTTACGCACGGACTGACCTCTGCCTATTACAGTCAGGCTAGGTTTCTTACAGCGTCCGCAGACCGCCTTACAACCAGCAGAGCGTGTGCTAAGAACGCCCTCCTCTGCCAAGGGAATCTAAGAGTGGAATTCCAGGCATGATCACAGGGCCTATTACAAGAATTAGGTCAACTGGATCAAGTGGTACTTGTAGATAAATCAAGGGGACGTGTTTTTCAGCTGTCAGTATTCTGAAGGGCTTTCAAGCTCAAGAGCGCTGGCTGCTGGAGAGTGCCAGTGCCATGGCTGACGCCTTGCCCTACCTGTTCGATCGCCTCATTTACAGCCAAGATCTTGCAATATCCAGCCGGCTATAAGCACTACACAAGAGATTGATAAGAGATGCTGACGATGGCTGTCGAGATGAACAAGATTCGAGATGCCGGGGAATGTCGCGACGTGGCTCGAGTTGCGGTTTGTTTTGCTCACTTGAGCTTAGCAAAACATTTCTTCGCACAGCAATAGCAGCGTGAAAGGACCACTGACAACCAAGGCCCCCACCAAAGATGGCAAACGGCTCGGAGGCACGGCCGGCGCGGACTGTTCTGCTGCCAGTCGATAGCACCGGGGTAAGGTGGAGCACGAGAGGGCTTGCAAACTGGCATGCTGCTCCGCTGTGGGTTTTGCCTATGGGCCTGTCCCTTTACCCCGTGCCACGCCTCAGACCGCTTCAGTCCTGCTCCCAGCTTCAGTTCACAGGAAGAGCTGCACAGGACCCATGACTTAGTGCTAGTGGGGCAGCAGGGTTCCCCACCCCCCTCCCTCAAGTCGTCCTCACTGGGTGTGAAAGTGTTGTTGGGGGACTGTGGACCTGCGTAGTAAATGTATGGTGATAGAAGGTTGGGGTTGGCTGGGAACTGTGGTACACGGCACAGTTCCACCCTTCTCACCTGGCCCACAGGTATCGTTGATTGACACCTCTAAGACAGCGGTGTATCCTCCTTGGGGTATGCAGGTGAATGAAAAGCTGGTGAACTGGGCAGTTGAGAACTGCAAGGGTGACGTCGTGCATGTTCTGCACGTGCTGCCCATCGAGCTAGCGTCTGTAGGGGACAAGATGCCCGGCATTGCCTTCCCCATGATCGACGTGCCCGAGGCCGAGATTGTAAGTTTTTGTTAGTGGAGCCCCTGCGCGCTTGCAGCCTTACCGGAAAGTTCACTGTGTGTGCAACACCTTGCACCTGCACTTTCTGGTGTAATTATGATTCAAGCTGGGCCCTATGGAATACCGCCCACCGCTTCACCGCACACAGGGGGGGCACAGCAGATTGGTTGTAGGGGTTGTAGCTTGCCTCTCTCGTGGGGCATTCACAGTAGCATACTCGGGTGACGCTTCTACGCAAACTGGACTGGCATACCAAGCGGCTGTCCATATGGTGGCTGGCTTGGTGCAGAACCCTGCCTTGATGGCCCTCTTGAAGGACAACGTGTTGCGCCACCTGGAGGCAGCAGGCATCGAGTATAAGGTGGGTGGCTGGTGGGGCAGTGGGTAGGGGTGCTGTGCGTGTGGTGGGATTGGGTATAGGTAGAGGCCAGGATCGGGCGGGTCTTGCACTGGAAACTGGGAGGTCAGTCTTAGTAGAAGCCCGTGCCAGCCTCCTTGCCTTTTGCGAGCACATGCAGTCCATCTGTGAACTCCTAGCAATTGCGCGGCTGTGGGATATTTTGCATCATGACACCTGGACAGCTTTGAGGGTACCTGCCTGGTATGTTGACTGGGGCACTCCCTACACCCTGGCACCTCGAAGTCTTCCACCGCCTGTGTGCCCAGCAGGTGCATGTGGTGAAATTCCTGGCTTCTAAGAATGTTCCACTTGTGTGCCCAGCAGGTGCATGTGGTGAAATTCCTGGCTTCTAAGAATGTTCCACTTGTGTGCCCAGCAGGTGCATGTGGTGAAGTACCTGACCGACAACAGCTCCATAGGCGAGGTCGTCTGCAACTTTGCTGCTGAACTCAAGGTGATGGCGGGAGTCCAGCTAGTGGACAGCTTTGGTCTTGCTCTCTCCGTTGCAGGCCGCCGTCACGCTGCCCTGCTCGGTTGCGTTCCTCTGGAAAGCCACCCTGGCTCGCCACCTGCCGGGCTCTTGCTCACAGTGAGTAGTCATCTCCTTGGTCTGTGTGAGCCCACACGCTCCCCTGGCGAAATGCTTCTGCTGCAGGCGAACATCGTGGCCATGTGTCAGCACCAGCGCGGGGCTATCGCCAGCCTCTTCTTGGGCAGTGCCACCAAGTAAGACCAATCTGTCTATCAGCACCCTTGCTGGATGAGTGTCTATTTGTCTGCCTGTGCTTGTGTGAGTTCGCTGCACACATTCCCCCGCATGCAGTCTTGTGGGGTCAGAGGGCCCCTTTGCTGTGAGGAGAGTCATCCTATCCAGTGTGGCTAGGTGATTTGCAGATGCTGACTAGGAGCCCATTAGTGGATGGCAGGGACAGACACATTGCCGGCACGGCCGCATTGAGAGGAGAGGAGCCTTTGCAGGTCCCGTTCTGCCAGTAGCAGTGGCGCTGGCATGTCATGTGCGCTTCCATGGTTACGGGCCCTTGACTAATTGCTGTTCGTTTGTTTTGTGTCTGCTCCTCACGCACAGCCAACCTGCTGCCCTCTGCAGATACTGCCAGGAGCACTGCACGTCGGAAGTGGTAACAGTGTGTTAGAGAGAGGAGCAGAGTGTTGGATGAGGCCCTGTGGACGAGGGGGTCCTGAGCAGGATAAGGCAAAACCAAAGAAGACGACAGTGAATGATACAGACGATGGTCTGCCGTCCTCAGCGTGAGGAAGCTACATGACAGAGGGGAAGCAATGCGACAGACTGGTCACGGCACATACCGTAACGATTGACGGCGCGGCGGGTGGTAGCGTGACTTTGTCAGCTTGACTTGGTGCAGGGGGTTGCCGGCAGTGGGATAGGGCTTTGACACTTTGACTGTGTCGCCGTCCGCGGCTTTTGAGATGTGAAGGTGACATGGACTATGGGGAGGACTTGTGTAGCCTTGGCCAGTCAGCGTGGCCGAATACGCAAGTGTCTGAGCCAGTGGTTCTCCCCAGGCCATTTAATTGGAGGGACGCTGGGGACTGAAAGTTCATTTCGCAAGTGGGGCTTAGTGTGTCTGATGCGGGCCATGCATGATGTCTGGTTGATAGCCAACTTGCAAGTTTTCTCTCTGGTGAGGTTAGCTTTCTGCGTTACTGTGGGGCCCGAAAGCGTCTGAGTTCCCAAACCACTGGAGGCCGGGGTTTTTGAGGGGCACCCTCCTCCTGCTCTGTAGCATTGCTTACGATTTGTTACCCATAGACAAGCGCGTGTGGTGGTTGAGCTATATGTGCACGATTGGCTGGGATCAAGGGGATAACATCTCTTCGTTCACCTACTAGGCATTTTGTGATCGGCTGTTGCTTAACACTATGTTATACTTACTCCAGACCATACCCTACCTGGGGAGAGACCTACTGGCTTAGGCAAGGCCCAGGAGCAAAGTTCCATCCAGCCCCTGGTGATCCTAGCTCAGGTGGCCCGCAGGGTTGCACTGCCTGCCGCCATCAACAAATGTTCTCACTGCATCCCACCCATGTCAGTACACTTCCCCCTAAGGCCTGCCTCTGTTTGCACCCGCCACCGGTAAAAAATCTTCTCACTTGGCCACGATCCAGAACATACCTGCATCCAGCCCTCTCAGCACAGCACACCCCTATCTACATTCTGTCCACGCTACCTGCCGCTACCAACAACCCCCCACCATCGTGGGTTGGGTTCAACAAGGGATGGGGTCTGAACTAGTCAGGAGATAAGTGCCCGGGTCGGACAAGCCCCACCTTGGGAAAATATCGTACAAATACAAAATATCGTACAAATCTGTTTGGAGGCTCTGCAACCAACCGCAACACGGCTGCAACTCTGTCATGCCGAAAAGGTCAACACACTTGTTTCCACTGCTGTGTTGAGCCCTGCAAGCTCAGCAACTCACACTAGCATACTAACAACTAGATTGGGGCATTCACAGGGTGATGCCCCACATCCAGACCTGCCAGCTCACAGCTACCTACTCTCTCCTTGCATGACCTCCCGCCCTCAAAAAATGCAAGGCATGTGGAGACCCTTCCCAAGGTTCGCGGCACCCTGCATCTCCCTAGGCCGTGCTGGTGTCCTTGATGGGTATGAGGCGCCATACCACCGCCAGCGCAGCCCCCATCCACACCATGAACACAATGGACACCTGCAAGCGCCAGAGCAGTCAGCATCCCTCAGTCTTGCCTAAGATGAAGTCCTGGCCTACATTATGGCTGAGACCCAAAGCATACCTTGCATGCCACCATGTGCGAGCCGGCATGGCACCCTTACAGACCGCAGAACCTGCCACCTTGACCAAGTTTATGCGCTCTCACTTGCCCACGATTTTCTATTGCCAATACAAAACGCCCCAGCAGGTGACCCATGAACGCAACTCGCCCACAGTGGCAGATATTCGCTAGCACCGCTCAAGCGCGACAGTCCACACATGCTGTTGCACCAGCAGACAAACAATTTCTCCCAGCCCCCTCCCTTGACAAGGTGGTGTGAAAGGCACAGCCCCAGAACAACCCAATCGGAACACGAACTTCCAAAGCTACCTACCGCGCTGGGGACCGCCACCAGCACGTCCTTGAAGTGGTGCGTGGACAGCGCAAAGCCCATGGCCGCTGACTGCATGCCCGTCTCTATGGAGACTGTGCGCGACACCCGCTCGCTAAAGTTCAGCAGGCGCGGCAGGACATAGCCCAGCAGGTAACCAAAGCCGTGGAGCAGGGCCACTGGCAGGCAAGCGGCAAGGCCATTGCTCCTACAGAGGGGCAGGCGTGGCAGCAACAGTTGCGGTGGGTGTACAGAGGTAATGTTGGGGAGTGTGGGGGAGGTGAAGAAGATGGTGCAAAGGTGAGGCTCAGCTTCAAAGGGATGTGTTGCTGGCCTGCAAATCGTCTTGCTGCTTGATAAAAGAGGAGCGAAGGAGCTTGCAGACTTAGCGCTTTACAACAGCCGCATTAGGCACTCTAGGCACTTGAGCACTGAGCATTTGCATGGGTGTTTGACTCTCGAGGGTCGAGCGTGAGCGGGACTCCTGAACGCACTCACTTGAGGACGTCCACCACAGTCGCCACAGGCACAGCGCACAGCACCACCGTCAGCGCGAGCGCCACGAGCGGCAGGGCTGGCCGTATCCGGTCGATCTGCTTGTGGAAAGCCTCGTTGAGGACCACACCCAGCAGCGTGGGGATCAGCACCAGATTCACGGTGGACTTGGCCAGATCCTGCAATGTGAGGACGGACATAACAAGGCTCCCTGGAACCACCTGTTATGGGTTGCTTTCTAATTGATTACAGATCACACGGGGAGCACATGCCTCACTCCCAAGTGCGGCGCAGCTCCTGGAGCCTGCCATCTCACCTTCTCTGCCACCTGACTTTGCAAAGGTAGCGCCAGGACAGGCAGGGCTATGCACCTGTCAAAGGGCGGCCCGTCAGCATACAGCAGTGGTGCTGGGACCCAGCCCCGGGCCTTGCCTTAAAGCGGAAGCAGAAGAAAAGGCCTGGTGCACCAGACTCCCGGCAGGTCTTGCTGAGAGCCATGACATCCCATGCAGGGCCAGCCAGGCCAGCTGACACCCAGGCAGTCCAAGCTTGGCTTACCAGGGCGTTGATGGGGATGATGGCCCCTGCCAGGATGCTGGTCAGGGTGGGCGTCATGATGGAGGCCGCCAAGGTGGAGGCTGTGGTCATCAGCACCGACAGGGCCACATCACCATGTGCCACATACGTGGCAACGTTGGAGGCCTGCAGTGGGAGAGGTGTGCCGTCAATGCATCAGGAAGCCTAGGCAAGCATTTCGGTCATTAGCTGTCAAATGTGTGTGAGAAACGCGCTGGGAAGTGAAACAAATAAAGCCATCCCTGCCAAATCGTACAGTAACCCATGCCTATAATCAGGCCTGTTAGTGCCTCTGGAAGATCTGGCAGAAGCATGCCACCCATTTGTCCACGCTTTGCTCAACACCCGCCAGCATCTCATAGCAAGAACACTGTCATGGAGCCCCACTCACTTGTCCTCCCGGGCAGCAGCCCAGCAGTATGAGCCCCACACTGAAAGCCGGGCTGAGGTGGAGCACCCGCGAGATGCCCACCGCCAGCAGCGGCAGTACGCTGTACTGACACAGGAAGCCCAGCAGAATAGGCACAGGGTTGGCCGCGCACTGCAGGAGGCAGCCATCCAACATCAAGATTGAGACAACGCTGCGTGATAGACAGCAGAGGAAATAGACCAGTGACCATGCGGACCAGCAGCGCAGTGGCTTGGACAGCACGCCACAACACTGCTTTGTTGCCCTCGACAGTAGTAGTGCTGGTGTGTAATCTCTGCCCTGCCATCTTCTGGTAAGACTTCATACCAGTCCCTACACCCCAGCAATGCCTGCACACCCCTGTGAGGGCAGCCTGCTGACACTCACAGCAACAGCCCAGCTAGCTAAACTGCAAGCCTTCCTACCCCACCTTTCGAAAATCCTCTGTGGATAGACTGAGGCCCATGGCAAGCATGAGCAGCTGCACCCCTTGCTCAAATTTGGGGCCGGAAATCCAGTTGAGCGTGGAGGGATAGAAGAATGCGGTAGCACCAGATATGAGCGCCTGCGTGCACATGCCGGCAGGCAGAGTAGTGAGGGCAAGCCCAGCCACGAGCAGTGCAGGACATACGTAGGGCTCAAAAACGACTAAGAGGTACACTTCCCAAGTAGTGTTAGTACCCTCCCAAGCCTTGAGGCTCACCCAGACGGGGAAGAGCATGGTCAGGACATCTGCCAGCCTCTCCAGCCTGCCTTGGGCTGGTGAGGGAGGGATGGCAGGGCTGCCAGACGCGGCTGCCTGGCATATAGGTGGTCCCCTATTCACTCTGCAGAAGCAAGCCTGCGAGGGTTAGGTCATCTGCACAAGGGCACGGAGTGCCAGGCCTGGTGGACAGCGAGCAAGTGTGGCTCCCTACCGGGAAGGCGCATGTCGTGGTTGCTGTTGTTTCCAGTGGTTGCATGTTTGCCTTGGTACACAGCCACGAACGAATGGCTTGCACGAAGTCCGATACAGCCTACAAGGAATAGCCTGCGGTGCCAAATTGAACAGCACCTGACTCGTCAACATATTGGCAGTCCACTTCAGGAGAGGTATGTGGCAGTGGGCGCGTAATGGACAGCAGGTGCGGTAAAGAACCGTTTAAGAAGACCGTGTGTGATCGATCACGCATGACTCCTCCATGAGTCAGCCCGCGGCCTCAGGCTTTCCCCCTCTTTTCTTTCTCTGAAACTACAACCCCACCTGTAGAATCCCTTTGTTAAGTCGAGGCTGGAAAGACATGGTCCACCTACGTGCAGTGCGACACTCGGAGGGCCAACAGGGCCAACAGAGCTTTCCAGGGTCAGTGAGTAACCGGTCCTTACGGTGACGAGCCTCAATAATCAAAGAACCCCATCCAATTAAGCTGACTTTTGGATCATAGCGCTGGATGCATGCATGGGAGCCTCGTTTGGTAGCGCGCAAGCGCGTCCATGGAACTTGCGCCTCACTATTTCTGAGCAGTTGCCCTCCGAACTGCCACATCTCAGATTTATTGCACAAGCCAGTGCACTGTGCAACCAATGTGAGCCACACTACGGAACCGGCGGGTGTCATGGGCGGGTAACCTGCTGCACTGGAAGCTGCTGGAGAAACTATGCCTTGGACACCCTATAAAGAACGACATGGATAAGGGTGGCCTAGCATGTTGTCTCCACCATCGCCATTGACTGCAACATGCACAAGCAGCCGAACATGAAACCCATGCTGCTAACGGTGGGACTACTGCTTCTGTACTGCGTGCAAGCAGCCCCCCCTCCCCCACCACCTGCAGCCCCCGCTGGCCCATCTACGGCATGCAAGACGCCCTTCCAGGCAAGGAAATGCAATGGCCAAGGCTATCAGGTGCTGAACGTGCTCTCACCCGGGCTGGCAGTCCCACATGATAGAGCAGCTTCATGAAACCCTGTCAGGCACAGCCGTGGGGGCCCTCCAGCAGCCAGCAGCTGCTGAGAGAGTGCAACAGCAAGCACCTGCGCATGCTGCAGGTGCTCCAGGCGGATCCTGACATGTCTACCCTGGTTAACCTCATCAACGCCACCAACACTCAGATTGATTTCAACAGCGCTAGTGCCAACCTGACCATCTTTGCTCCCAATGATGAGTAAGTTGGCTTGTATCCCAGGGGCCCTCTTCAAGGGTTGGCCGCCTTACGGTGATCTGGTGCATCGCACATCAGCCAACCAGATGCTAGTCTCCAGTGCCGCATGCCATGCGTGAGACTACGACACAAGCCGGCTGACAGCACAGTGCGCCCCTCTACCCTTTTCAGAGCCTGGGTAGCGTTGCTGAAGGACTGGAAGTCAAACCAGCGGGAGCTGCTGGCCAACAAGTCTGTGACCCAGGCCATTCTGATGTACCATGTCATCAACAGCTCGGCCATCCACGCTCGAGACCTCACCAAGGGACAAGACTTCAATACATCCCAGGTGAGCGCGCTGCACCGGTGCACACTCTCATGCAAAGGCACACGAATCAGGCCCGTGGGCTCGCTTACCCGCTCCAGGCCTTCCATGCAACATGGCCGCACTTGACGAAGTTTCAGGTGTTGGCCAGCAAGAGCCAACCTGTCATGATGCCTACATCTCTCACTAGGCACTGATGTTGACTTGCAGAGCCAGCCTGTCAGGGTGACCACAAATGAGATCAAGGCGAATGATCCCAAGTACGCTGCCTGCAACGGGCTGAAGGTGAGCTGGGCATCTGAGGAGCCTGGATCATACGTGGTGGCGGCTCACAAGCACCTCGATGCTCTGTTGGGGCTCTGGCTTCCTCCTCAGTGTCCTGAAGGCTCTCCCTGTGCTATAGCACTGATGCCAGCAGTTGATGGGCACACGGCCTCTAAAATCATGGTCCTGGCAATAGCCGTCGCATGCAGGTGGCGCTGGGCAGCTTCCAGAAGACTGAAAGCGAGATCGTGCATTGCGATATACCATCATGCCAGGCAAGGGGTGCAGAGCGCCAGTCTTTGCTCAGCTGCATGTGGCCCCTGCAAGCAGCTCGCAGCAGGACCGCTTCCAAACACTACGTGACATGCGGCATGCGGCATGGGTATGAAAGTGTGCACCTGCTACTGCGTCTTGAGGCGCCACATTGCGGCCTGTGGGGTGAATTCACTTCTTCGAAGTAGCAAATCCCCTAGTCTGAGAGGTCGAGCTCACCTTGCTGCAGGCCCTAGTTCACATCATAAACTATCCACTGGTGCCGAACGACCCTGCCATCAAGGAGGCCTTCAAAGATGCCAAGCTGAGCAGCAAGTTGCCCTAGACTTCATGAGGCATCTCCTTTGGAAGGGTCCTATGCCTTGGTCATGGCTGTATGAGCGACAGGGCGCAGAGCTGTGCAGGCATGCCTAGGCATGGCTGCGTAGGCATGCCTAGGTTACATCAGGTGCTGCGTACAGTCTCATTGCAGCTGAGTTCATGGTCGGAAATGGTAGAATGCAGCCCAGAAGGCCAGCATGCATGTTACACACCATGAGCTAAGCTATGGGTAGGCTTGTGCAACGATTGTCCAGCCCAACCATGCCGAAACAACATAGGAAGCTGCAACTCCCAGATAGAAATACTGAGGGGCCGTGTTGCTTGGGTGTTGTATAGAGACAATCAGTAGCTGCCGGGTTCACTGCAATTTCTACCCTAGTCACACCCCATTTGCAATCTGGCGGTTTGCAAGGTGCAGAAAAGGTTGCAAAGAAGGCACCGGAGCTCGTATCGAGAGCAGTCTGGTAACAAGGACCGCGGTTGATGCTTGCGTCAGCCATGAGCCAGCGTGCGGCCCTTTGGTAGCATTCCTAGCTGCCAGCAGCGAGAAGCGCTACCCAGCTCAGACTTCCCTCCCCGGCCTCGAGGCCTCTAAGCAAGTCTCCTAGGTTCAGGCCTCACGCCGCCCCTAACAGCCACGCCAACCCAGCCGGTGATTACCCAGGGAAGCCCACACCATGCACCTATAACGCCGGCGCGCTCGTTGCCTTCTGACAGCCCATATGCACTATGAACGGCCGCCTAACAAATTACCCGTTTAGGGGACTTAGGATTTTCGAGCAAAATGCTGCACGGCCACCATGGTAAACTACCCGATTTTTCCTCATAAGCCCCACATCTAACTTTACAGATGCCTTTGGCACATATAAATTGTAGAAATTGTAGATTCTGCCTGCTTTTTGACGCAGCTGGCACCCGCCACACTGCTGTCTGACCCCTTCTTGTCACTTGCATTTCCATCTTAAATTGTAGAAGGAGATTCCATCAAATCCCCGATTCGTGCTTTCTTGTAGATTTTCCCTGTCTGTATGGTACTTAGTGTGTTGTCCATACTGTATCGAGGTCTGGAGGAGTGTATCTTGGCAGCAGTATCGAGGTGTAACAGGTCTCTGATCACGAAGTCGAGTCAGTGATTACCAGAGCTCCTACATTTTGGTGTCGACAGCAGGATGGAGGAAGCTCCCAAGCGCTGTGCATGGTGTAAGGGGCCACACCACTTTATGACTTGTGGCCGCCTGCCTGAGAACGCAAGGAAGGCAGTGGATAAGGACCCTGGGTTTAAGGGTTGCTTTTACTGCCTCTCCACTGAGCATGTTGTGGAGGACTGCGATACCCGTGCACCGAATGATGTGACGGACCTGAAAGCGCTGCTGAAAGGAGTGGCACTCTCAGGCACTCTCAGGGACCTCCGAGTGTGCTGTTGTCTGAGCTAGCAGTGCCACCAGGTGCAGATGAGCGCAACGTGGAGATTGCGCCACAAGCAGCTGAAGCTTACCTGGCACAGTTTGCAGACAGGCTGGTGGACAGTGTGCCATCACTGCCACCTCATCGTGGTGACATGGACTTCGAGTTCGATCTCATCCCTGGTGCTGAACCACCACAAGCTAAGCCTTACAGGCTGTCAGCTGTGGAGATCGCAGAGCTGCGCAAACAGCTGGCTGAGCTGGAAGCCAAAGGGTTCATCTATCCCTGTCACAGCCCTTACAGTTCGCCTGTTCTGTTTGTCAGGAAGAAGCCTTTGCCAACCCCTCAAGCTGCTGTGGGTTCTGCTGCCGCTGTGCAGCAGGAAGCTCCTAAGCCAGGAGGATTCCGGTTGTGCATTGACTATCGCGCTCTCAATCGAGCCTGCAGAACGTGCAAGTGGCCGGTGAAGAAGAAGAAGAAGAAGAAGAAAACTCGACAAGGAGTGACTTAGTTCGATCAGTACAAAGTGTACCGCTACACAATTGCACCGAAAGGAGGAATCGGTAACCCTAATAACCCCCCAATGACCGGTGCCTAACCCACTGACTTGCTTGGAAGCAGTAGCGGGAAAGGTCTGGTACTCGCGCCTTGATATGGCATCAGGGTATCACCAGCTCAGGATTGTAAATGGGCATGAAAAGTATACTGCGATGGTGACCCCGATTGGCCAGTTCTGTTGGCGTTGTTTGCCATTTGGCGTGGCTTCTGCGCCTGCACACTTTTGCTCTGTGCTGTCTCGTTGTTTGCAAGGTATGGAGGACGAAGTGACTGTGTTCTTTGATGACATCGCGATTCATACGATGACCCTGGAGCGCCACAAGGAAGTTTTAGCTGAGGTCTTCCGGCAGCCTGCGCGAGTATGGTTTCTATGCCAAGCGCAGCAAGTGTGAGTTCTTCAAGCACAGGATTCAGTTTCTGGGGCATGTAGTGTCTGTTGATGGCATTTCTGTAGAGCAGTCCAAGGTGAAGGTGATCCGGGAGTGGCAGCGCCCTAGTAGTGCTTCCCACGTCCGCAGCTTCCTGTCCGCTGTGGGCTGGTATCGCCGGTTCATGAAAGGGTTCCAAGGTATAGCAGTGCCATTGAACGCGCTGCTATGCAAGGATACTCCGTTCATCTGGACGCAGGACTGTGAAGAAGCATTTGAGCGCTTCAAGGAGGCGCTCTGTACCGCACCTGTGTTGCGGCAGCCGGACTTCACTAAGCCAATGGTGGTGCATTGTGATGCTTCCGATCTGGCTACAGGTGCAGTACTCATGCAGGACTTTGGGCCAGGCTTGCAGCCTCTTGCTTATGACAGCAAGGCTTTGTCTAAGTCGCAGCGCAATTGGTCCACTCATGACAAGGAGATGTACGCTGTGATGCGTGCGCTGGAAGTGTGGAATGTGTATCTGCGTGATTGCCCGACGACTATTCATTCTGATCATCATTCGCTGCAGTATTTCCTACGCAAGGACATTCCATTTGTCCCACGCCAGATCCGCTGGATGGAGAAGCTGGCTATGTATCCCAATGTACAGATTGTTTATGTGAAAGGTGCGGCCATTGTGGTTGCTGATGCTCTGAGCCGGCATGCGTTGAACCTTGCTGTTGCTCAGCTGACAGGTGTCGCCCTGGACGAGCTCTGGCCATCGGAGCAGTTAGCGGCTAATATAGCTGCGATGCAAGCTGAAATTGTGCCCACAGTGCTTCGCAGTGAGGACGTACTGCGGACCCAGGGATTGCATTCCCAAAGCCGTGCTGACTATGTCCGTGCTTATGTTGCTGATTCTCTTGCAGCGGAGGCCCGATTGTCGCTTAAAGAACGACCCTGACACTATGTGGCGTGAGCAGCAGGGGCTGCTCTTCCGGAGGGAGAGAGAGGGAGAAGACTTCAAACTTTACGTTCCCTTGGCAGCTGGCCATGACAGTGCCCAACAAAATCGCCTTCGGATGGCTGTGATGAGTGAGTGCCACAATACGCCCTATGCTGGTCACTTAGGCCGCGATCGCACGCTGGATAAAATCCGCCGCAACTTCTGGTGGCCTGGGTTGATCGGTGAAGTGACGGAGTTTGTGCGCACCTGTGAGGTTTGCCAGCAGACTAAGAGCCGGAACTACTTCCCTCTTGGAGAGTTGCGACCCTTGCCTGTACCGTCAAGGCCGTGGGCGACTGTGGGTATGGATTTCATTGGGCCTTTGCCAACTACTATCCATGGCAAGGATGGGATTATGGTTGTTACTGATCACTATACTAAGATGTGCCACTTTGTTGCCATTGAGATGACTTACACTGCGCCGCAGATTGCACGACTGTTTGCCCATTGTGTGTACAGGCTGCACGGCATGCCCACAACCATTGTGAGCGACAGGGACCCAAAGTTCACCTCCAGCTTCTGGAGAAACTTGTATCTGGTGCTGGGGACTAAGCTGGCGATGTCTACAGCTTACCATCCAGCCACTGACGGCCAGACAGAGCGTATGAACAGCGTGCTGGAGGAGATGCTAAGGGCCTTTGTAAATGAGAAACATTCTCAGCATGCTATGTGGGATGAGCTGCTGTGGGCGGCCGAGTTTGCATACAATGATGCTGTGCATGCCAGTACTAAGCAGACGCCTTTCTACCTGAATTACGGGTTCCATCCACACACGCCTGCCAGCTTGTTGGCAGCCCAGCCGGCTAGTGGGACGACTAACCCAGCTGCTGATGCCCATTTGGAAGAGATTCATGAAGCCTTGGCTGTAGCCAGAAGGGAGCTGGCGCGGGCCAAGCTGACCCAGAAGGAGTATGCTGACAAGCGACGAACCAAGTACACCTTCAAGGTGGGTGACAAAGTTATGGTGGACACCCAGTGGATTGATGCAGCTCGGGCAGGCCGGACCCGTACTAAGCTGGATTTGCGTGCTGTTGGACCCTTGACCATTACTAAGGTCATCTCGCCGAATGCTGTGAAGCTGAACTTACCTGACTCATGGGGTATTCACCCTGTCATCAACATCAGCCGCTTAAGGCCTTACTTCAGCGGTGAGGAGCGTTTCCCAGGCCGACCCAGCCCACAGGCCATCAACTTGGTGGAGCCAGCACCCCCCAGGGATCTCCGGGAGGTGGACAGTATTGTGGGAGCTCGCAGAGGCGAAGGCCGTGTGCGGCAGTTGCTTGTGCGCTGGAAAGGTTTGGGCTTTGAGTATGATGAGTATGTTGATGAGACTGAGCTGCTAGGCATCTTGGAGAAGCAGTTTGATGTTTCTGGCAAGAGAGCTATGACTGAGATGCGGAGGCTCAAGGCTAAGCTGTTTAAGGAGATCAAGTCTTTTGCCGATTACTGACCCTACGCCTCCACTCCAACATTTCCCACACCCTACAACCCATCCTATCTTACTATGCTTGCTATGTGTGGTTGTGCCTTGTGTTTTGAGTTGTAGGCTTGAGGTCAAGCCTTTTGAGAGGAGGAGGCTGTTGTAGAAGGAGATTCCATCAAATCCCCGATTCGTGCTTTCTTGTAGATTTTCCCTGTCTGTATGGTACTTAGTGTGTTGTCCATACTGTATCGAGGTCTGGAGGAGTGTATCTTGGCAGCAGTATCGAGGTGTAACAGGTCGTTGATCACGAAGTCGAGTCAGTGATTACCAGAGCTCCTACATAAATAAGCTGTTAACCGGCGGTACAGGGCTTGCGTCGCCACAAAAAGCAGCTCGATGCACCGTCGATCTGCGCGCCAATGTTTGCCCAAACCACTGCACGAAAGTTGCTCGGCCCTGAGAGAAAAACTTTCGTTAACATCGGAGGAAACGAATGCCGCTATCCCGGCGCGCTGAGGAGGGCGGGGGGAGGACAGCAAGGCCAAAGTGTGCAAAACAGCTGTTTCTCCCGCTTGTTTTCGCGTTTCCTGAACCAAAACACCCCCATGAATGCCCCCTTTGAGGGCGGCATCCTCTAGAGTTTGGTCCTAGGAACCCACTGACCCGTCGGGGACCCTCCCGGAAGCAGTAGGCGCTGCAAACATTGGCGCGCCAGTAACGATCTGGACTTTGTATGGGGCCCCATACATTTCTGCCATCTAGTGCCTGGCACAGCTCCCTGGCATGTGCATGGTAGAGCCCAGGCTTTTGGCCCAAGGTGGCCCACCCATAGGTAAGTCTTTGGACAAAGTTTGGGGCAAAAGTAAAGTTTCCCATACAAACTCCCTAAACGGCTTTTTTGTTAGGCGGCCGTTCATAGTGATATGGTG
>BBXU01001742.1:0-33006 GCA_001598975.1 Parachlorella kessleri
CCCCCCCCCGGCTCGAACAACCTACACTTTGATTGCTTGGCAAGCATTGGCAGCATGTGGACTCCCTCGATGGATCAGCGTACAGGTCGGTTTACAAACAAGCTTTGAGTAGGTTGGGCTGACTTTAGACAGCCCTGAATAAAAAATGACGCTTACTGCCCATTCTCAGCGCTGGGTTTTGCATATGGGAGACTCGCCTAGGCCTTAGCGCGCAAGCGCGTCCTAGGTAACTTGCGCCCGGTTGGCATGCCTGTTGGTGCTCTCCCGAGCTGCATCACCGCCGTGTAGTTGCTGACGACAATGCAATTCGCAAACGCCGTGAGCTACACCACCGACTCGGCGGGTTTGATAGGCGTTAGGCTGCTGCACTGGAAGCTGCATGGGAAACTATGGTGCACCATGCATATGGTGCCTTGGACACCCTACATGGATATAGTCTCGGGAGCTTCCGCTACATTGTTTCTACCGACTCCGTTGACTGCAGCACCCAGCCGAGCATGAAGCTCAAGCTGCTGACAGTGGGACTCCTGCTTCTGTGCTCTGTGCAAGCACAGGCTCCCCCACCACCTGCAACCCCCGCTGGCCCACCTCCCTCATGCACGACACCCTTGCAGGCAAGTCCCACCTTACCATGGTGGCTGGCCAGTGCTTAGGTTTTCGGGCTGAACATGCGCCAGCCATGGCCCCTGCTTCCAAAGTGACGTCCAGCAGAATGGAGCATCCCAAGGTGGCCATCTTTGCCATGGTTTGGGAAGCTCACCCACTAGCCAGCAGCTGCAAAGAGAGTGCACCAGCAAGTGCATGCTGCAGGTGCTCCAGGGGGACCCTGAGATGTCCACCATGGTCAGCCTCATAAACGCCACTGGCGCTCAGAATGACTTCAGTAGCGCCACTGCCAACTGGACCATCTTCGCTCCCAACGACGAGTGAGTCGGTCTTTATCGCAGCGCCGGCGGCCAGCTTGCATTGACCTTGCAGCATGTCTCACCTGAAGAAGGTCAGAAAGGACCTGCATGAAGCTTTTCTGCCCCGGCCATGTCATGCGTACGGCTCTGACACATGCTGCCGCCGGCCGTCTTCTGCCGTTTCCAGAGCCTGGGGAGCACTGCTGAACGACTGGAAGTCCAACCAGCAGGAGCTCATGGGTAACATGTCTGTGGCCCAGACCATCCTGATGTATCATGTCCTCAACGGCTCTGCCATTCACGCTCGAGACCTCACAAAAGGACAAGACTTCAACACATCCCAGGTAGCCCAGTGCACATGCACATGGCTGCTGCTAAGGCATACAGCCACCTTGAGTCCTCATATCCTTGCAAGATGACTGCTCTTGATGGAGTTCTAGTTCTGCTCACAGCGAGCCATCATGCCGAATTGTGCCCAAGCCACTGGGCATTGACTTTGACTTGCTATCTGTTTATGCTTGACGGAGGGCCAGTTCTGTTCATTCACAGCGATCCATCTTGCGGTTGTGGCCACGACACTGGGCCATGACTTGCAGGGCCAGCCTGTCAGGGTGACAACAAATGAGAACTCGACTAATCCCACGTATGCTACCTGCAACGGGCTGAAGGTCAGTGGGTGACTTGACAAGCAGCCCAAGTCATGCATGGTAGCGGCTCACAGGGACATTAGTGCGCTTTAGAGCTCCGAACTCCTCCTCATGCCTGGGTACTACCTGGGTAGTACCTAGGTGCCCTGAAGGCTCTCAAAGTGCTGCAGCGCTGATGCCAGCTGTTTGCAGGCATTACCTACTGGTGTTCTTTCCTTGAGGGTCCTGACCTTGGCCGTGTAGGTGACGCTGGGAAGCTACCAGAAGCCCCAGAGCGATATCGTGCACTGCGACATACCAGCTTGCCAGGCAAGCTTGCCTTCAGGGATGTAGAGCCCTGGTTTGCGTTACCTGCATGTGGCGCCTGTACACAGCTCATAAGACCAGGGCCGGTTCCAAGCATGCGCGGGCTGTGGTATATGTGGGCTGTGGTATACTACATGCAGGACTTATTACAGTGCAATCTATGGGATGTATCAGCAAATCGCCTAGTCTGATGGGACGACTGCACCTTGCTGCAGGCCCTAATCCACATCATAAACTACCCACTGGTGCCGAACGACCCTGCAGTTGGGGACTATTTCAAAAGTTCCAAGCTGAGGAGCAGCTTGCCCTAACCTCTCCGGGTTGTGCAGGGTACAATTACATTGCATAGATTACAAACAGTGATCCCATGCCTGGTCGTGGCTGTGAAGGTGAAGAGGCCAGGGCGCAGGCTTGCCCTGGGCATGAGGAGTGAGGGGGTGTGCTACAAACAGGGAGAGGCAGAGGTGTATACATATGTCCATGGTTGAAGCATAGTGCGGAAGGTTGGTATAGGCAGCTTTCATCTCTCCAAGCGAGTCCTGAGTTGTACTGTGGTTTGCTCTGCCCTGCCTTGGCTGGTGGCACCTGTAGGCTAGCTGCCGTCTACGTGCCGATGTACAGTGTTGCGACTGCTGCGTGACTCCTACCAGAAGTCCAAGAACCACCCTGGTCCAAGACCTGCCCAACCAAAGCCAAGGAGCACCTCCGTTAGTGCCAAGGCTACTCAGAAGGCCAGCATGCATGGCACGGGTCACGCCTAAGCAATGGATGAGATTGGGCAAATGTGGTTGGCCCAAACCGAAACAAGATTGGAGCATGCAAGATGGTATTGTAAAGACCCCCGGCCGGTGTCGCTTGATGCTGTACAGATACATACACCAGCAGCCGGGCTTCACTGCAGCAAACCCGAGTTGACCCATTGCCACCCCAGGCTGACACAGACGCAGCGGTTACCCGATCCCTTATCGGTTGTTGATCTTCTCAAAAACCATCTTCGTCTGTTCCAGGGTGGCCCACATGATTGTGTTCCAGCTGCCCAGGCGGGCAAAGTTGGAGGTGAAGCCTGCAGAGCGTGCACAGCAGGAGCAAGATTGAGTAGTACGAGTTCGCTGGGCAACGTGATGGGGGCTACGAGTGGGCGCCCCTTGGGTTGCCGAAGACGCTTCATTCTGTTGCCTCAGTGCTACCCAACAGAAGAGGAGGCCGACCAGGCTGCTAGCACATACTGCGCAAGAAGAACTCAGCAGGAAGCAGTGAGGAGAAGTCCTTGCCAGACCGACACCGTGTAACAGTAGTTCTGTGTAGCAGGGAGCCCTTGGGCCCTGTGCTTACAATGGCAGGCATACTTCCCACACAAAAAGACAGTCCCCAAGCAACATCACGCAGCCCTGGTGGTGGTTCCAGCACCCATGGGCGGCTCACCGCTGTAAAATGCAAGGAAGCCATCCCGCTGCCAGGTCTTCAAAATGGCATCCATCACGCCACTGTATGTGCCATGGGCAGCACCTGCACCCCAGCAACAGCAGCAAAGTCATTTCAAGGCGGCAGTTGTTGCAGCACCCTTGTGTGCGCACTGCGACTTCTCTCCACCTCAGCAATGGCCGAGAGCGGATGCTTACGAGCGTCTAACTGACCCGAAGCTTGCAATGAGGTTCAGGAATCTAGCAAGCAGCAGCAACTTCCATGGCTGGTCAACCCAGGGAGATCCCTTCTCGCTTCTCGGTTGCATTGCTGTTGTTAGCTGGGATGCAGGGCAGAAGAGAACCATAGCAGGCTGGCTTACCTGCAGGCACCTACAAGGTTGGGAACTTCCTCCTTTAAAAATCAGCACAGCCCGGTTTGGCAACACCCAGTACAGCAGCTCAGCACCCCACCCCCTCACGGGAGACATGCTGGCCATGGACTCAGAGAGCGCCCTGTCACAGCCAAGGGTACCTATAGGGTGTCTACTGGTGCCCAGTAGAACAGTTCAGTGCCACCACCCACCCATCATGCGTGACTTGACGACGTCCACCGGGGAGCCTGTCACGGTGCTGAGGAAGCCGGCGCTGAGCCCCGACGCCAGGTGGCAAAGCACATCATCCTTGAAATACCCTGCAGGTTGCGAGGACCTAAGACTGGCTTGCTCCTCTTCATCACAACCCGCCTTCACCGGCAAGTGAGCCAGCCAGCCAGCCAGCCAGCCTTAATGGCAGTGGTTAGAGGCCGTGTAGCGCCTGCCCTGGTGCACTCGCCCGCCACTAGCGTGGGCAAGCTGACAAGCAGCCGATGACACACGCACCTGAGTTGAGCAGGGCTTGCTTGATGGAGTCGTAGGCCACCAGCTGGGTGGTGCTCACTATGCAGTTGCGGGCTATGTTGGGTCCCAGCCCTGTCCAGAGGGCACTAACACCCTCCTGCCTGCATCCATGCCCAGGCTACAACAGCCTTGGCTACGCGAATGTAACCCTGCGCCCCATGTTGGGCACCTGGGTAGGAAAGTACGCACCGTAAGTAACAGCCCCAAGGGAACGGCAAGGCCAAATGCGCCCTGGCGTAGGACGAGGTTCACGGGAGAGCCCAGCACGGTGCAAACTTACCGGGCAATCATGCCATAGGCGCGCACCGAGCTTGGGTAGCGCTTGGGCACCCCGGGTGGCAGCTTCTCCTCAGCTTGCATGCGCACCTGTGGGGCACCATGACAAGGGGTATCCAGACCAGGGGTCATTATGAAGAGATGCCTTATTCGCCGTTCCCACACTTAGCAGTCACTGATAGCTTCCCTTACCCCTTTTGCCCCCATGCACCAGCAGCCAGCAATATGCACTATGTCGTTCCAGCGAAGGCGGCACACAGTCAGCTAGGCGGATATCCTTTCTCCGCAGTTCTAAGTGGGAAAAACACAAAGCTCACCTTGACTAAGTCAGTAGGAGAGGCAATCGTGATTGCTATAGAGCTGGTTGTCAGCCCAGCAGCAACCTTTTTGTAGAAGGGCACATTGCCCTACAACACCCAGCCAGTGGCGTGGTGAATATTGCAGCGCTAAGATGAGCCAGAGCTGCATTAGAGCTTGCCCCTGCTTCATCGGCATGCCCATGTGCCTGCAGCTGGGAGCCGTATGACTGTGGACGGCCGCACATGGCTAGGTGTAAAAGGGAGCTGGGAGTTCAAGCAGCAGCTTCGTTGCCCTCACCTTGGTATCCTCACCCATCATGAGGTTCTTGATGGGGTCATACAGCCCTATCCTGAGGCCTCCATAGATCACTTGCCGCTGCAGACCTGACAAAGGCACAAGGCCGTGCAGACAATGCTGGGATGCTTGCAGCAAGTCGCCCAGCTGTCAAGACTGCTTGGCACCCATTCTCCAAGCGTAGCTGCGCTCGATACATACTCAACATGTCGGCTGCCAGGTGCGACACTTGCTTACACGATAACCCGGCTGTGATGCTGGCAAGCAACCAATTACCCGCCAGAAGCAGCTCTTGAGGGATGTTGCATTACATAGCAGCTTTCCCATATCAAGTTCATGAGCATGTACCACCCCTCACCTGGCATCAACCCCTTCCAAAGTGCAGCTGCTCCCTCCTCATGGGCCATAGTCCCCACGGTACCAAAGATGCCCCTGCAGGTGTGACCCACACCGACTGAAAGCTCGAGGTTTGTGCAGGTACGGCACCCAGCAAACGGTGGCCCCGCCCCACCACACCCCAATCTGTGCAGTTTAACACCGTGCCTTCAAGTTAGAGAGCATGCATAACCCGAAGGATTTCAACAGTACAGCGTGGCGGTAGGCCAACAGGTTGCTTTACGTCAATGACCCAACATATCTCTGCCGCTGCCCTGCTTTGTCTTGATGCAGGCAAGGGAGGGCCTAGGATTGAGGAATACGACAAAACATGTCGCCGCCTTCACCTCACCTATACTTGCGAGCTCCTCCTGTCTTCCCTCTGGCTTGGAGCTGTAGTCGCACCTTAGCTGTGTCCTGCAAAGAGCATGGCCTGGCGTGTATCCCTTGGGTTTACAGGGGGCACAAACAATACCCAGCCCTCATCTGGCTATATCCTATCTCCACTTTGTTTTGCACTACCTGCCACCCTCACTAAATACCCAGTCACGGTCGATATGCAGTATGCTGGTCTTGCAGCCAGTCCCAACTTACCAAGGGAAGTGAGATGGCCTGCACAGTGGAACAAGGGAGTCAGGAAAAGAAGACACCCGGGCGCGCGACGCATATGCAGGGAGTAATATGCCTCATACGTTGGTTTCAAGGGTGTTTCCCTTGTTGGATTACCTCTGCCACGCATGACGCAATGGAGCTGCTTGCGATGTTCTGGTAAAGGGGCAGCGGCGCTGCCTTGGAGGCAGGGACCATTGTGGCGATCAGATCTGCTATCTGGGTCCGGCAGAGGACGAAGAAGCATTCCACGCAGGGGCCATCAAGGCCACATCTTCTCCTAATCACCGATGACACGTCGACTGGCGAGCGCCAGCGCCTGCTCCAGCTGCCTGCTTGTTGCATGGCTCTCACCATCCTCTGCAACCCCCATTTAAATCCTCCCTAGTACGATCATACGGCTGGTAGTTCTCCCAGGACCTCGGCGAGACAAGCGCAACTAGAGGTTGCTAGCTGGCTGGCTTCCAGTAGCCCAGGTTGCTTTCACACAGGGTTAGCCTGGCTCGGTGCATGTTGCATCAATGAAGCAGGGACTGATACAGGAATGGCCAAGACACAAGCTTGTTTGAGGGCTGACTATGATGACTGCAGTTTTCTTGCCTACATCCGATTGGACCTGGAGAGGGCGCTCTACACGAGTAGCCTGTGGACAGCAAACGCTTACAGAACGCCAGGCCAGAACAGATATGAGAAAGCTTTGAAAGAGAGCAACCACTGGACAAGGTGAGAAATGGCAATAGAAGGAGACATGTGCCCCACAACATGCGTACACCCAGCCGGGAGGCAGGGGCATCCATTCACCCCTCAACGTCGCAAGCTGCCAAACTAAGAACGGCCCCCCACTTGACCGCCCAACTAAGCCTAGCAAGCGCTGCAGTCTAGCACGCAAGGGAACAACGGAAAAACCGGTGGATCTGTCCAACCAACCACCCCAAGGCAGCGAAAGGCAAGGCAGCGCCTCTGATGCTCCCGCCTGGGGAAGGGTTGAAGAACCTGTGCGCGACGCAGCACTTTCGCCACCCAGGCGCCTTGCGTCAAGAAGCACTGGTCGTACGGGCCCTATTAACCAGGTCAACAGTCACTTGCGTCGCTACAAGCGCCCCTCAACGCCGGAGGGCCACTGCTTCCTCCCTAATAATCTGTCAAAGCAATGCAACCCCAGCTCCAGGCCCCTGCCTCCCTGGCTGCATCCTTCGTCCAAACGGGAGGTATCACAGGCCGCCGTCCCCTTCCAACCAGCTGAGAGTACACGCTTGAAATACGGCATGCTTAAAACCAAGCCTCCGCCTCCTTGGCTGCCTCCTGGCCCAGCTTGAACTGGCCAGACTCGACCACGGCTGCCAGGTTGGCGGCATCGGATTCGCTGATGCCCAGCAGCTTGGCCACGCCGTCCCGCTTGGCGGCATCGTGCTCCTGCACAGGCAGGACAAAGATTGGGCTGGATCGGTGAGCCTGTGTGTCGGGGGTAGGAGCGCGGGCGCTAGCCTTACGCTTCCGAGCAAGCGGGGTAGAGCCCGGCTGGCTGGCTTGCAGGGCAAGCAGCAGCAGGGGCTCGACTGGTACACATTAGTCCCCTACAGCAATTGCAGGCCAACTCTTTGAGCACCCGAAGCCCAGGAGGTAACCAGGCTCCCACTAACATCGAACCTGTCAACACATCCTTCCTCCCATATTTGCAGGCCTTGGGCTGCCCCCTGTAGCTCACCCGGTACCTCACGCAACATACGCGGCGCCATGCAGCAGAGCAGATCTATCAGGTCCCCCTTGGCCAGTCTTGTGGTGAGCTTATACAGCAAGCGCTTCACGCTGAGACTAGCTCATGCCATGGAGCTACAATATAGCAGCCTTCCCTTGTTCTACCAGCCAAGGTAGTACAGTGGTGGAAGCGGGGCCCAAACTAGCAACCAGTGGCTGAATGTGCCTGCACTGCTCACCATGGCAAGGTACGCCGAGTAGAGATCCTGCAGCTCCTCCTTCGCCTGCCACTTGGCCGGCTCCGGTGACGGCACCGCTGCCTCGCAGGACAGCAGGTTGTTCAGCTCCTTGGCGCTGTCGCCAAGCTTCTTCTGGCGCAGCAGCGAGATGGCCTGCAAAGCGAGCAGAGCGGGGATGTCAGGGGTAGGCTCGGCATAGCATAGCACCCTGGCAGCGGCAGGTGGAAAATGGGGGCTGGAGAGGGTACAAGTTAGCATGGAGGGCAGCATCAACGAACACAACTCCTGTAGCGGCCGGCGAAGGCATGATGACCTTGCCGTGTCGTGCACAGCGCTCGCACTGGCAGCCACGCACATTGCCAGCTGCCATCCAGCCCTGTTCCCTCACATCCGGGTGGCCCTCTCAACCTAAACTCCTCCCTAATACCTCCCTACCTTCCATGGTGCCCTTTCACATATCGACGCTGACCCTCCCCGCGCCTGTCCGGTCGCTATTCGCACTCCTCTGCCACAACCCTAAGAATGGCCCAGCCCAGCCCAGCCCAGCCCAGCGCAGCGCAGCGCAGCCCACCTGCACCAGCGTGGTCCGCTTGCGGTCCTTGGCCAGCTCTGTCACCGTCTTCTGTGCCTTCTTGGCGTCGATCTCCAGCTCCTTGGGCAGGTCCTCCAGGAAGCGCTGAGCGTCAAAGCTGCCGCTGCCGTCGGTCAGGCGCTTGAGCACCTGCAAGGAAAACAAAAGAGGGTGAGAATAGGGTCGGTCACAATCAGACTAACCATCTTCTGCCTTGTGCGTGGACCACACGCTAACAGCTGGCACCCCGGAGGACCTGGTGGCAACTTCCCTCCGTCGGCAGGCCGCTCAATTGCGTTGCTGCGGTAGATACTACAGAGCTTGTACAAAACACAGTGCGGCAGGGCCTACCTCGCCGCGCAACCTGCTGCCATCTTTCAGCAGGTTGCCAACCTTCCCCTTCCACCGTACAAACAAGGCGCAAGGACCAACGCAGAGCGACAGGGCGTACCTCGCCGCGGTACAGCTGCTGCCTGTTGTCCTCTGTCAGCAGGCTGCCAATCTCCACGCCGCCCTCCTTCAGCTCCAGCACACGCTCCAGCGTCAGGTTGCCCTGGGCCTTGGCTGCCTGCACACCAACCATAGCAGCTCCTAGCCTTAGTGGGAGCGCTCCATGAAGGGCACCACCAGGCACTTGCGTACCACGGCCGAGTGCTCCTGCAGGTCCCTCTTGCCCGGGAAATCGACCACCTTCACAAAATCCCTGCTGTCCTCGCAGTGCCAAAGTCTCCCAGCTACCGTCCATTGCAGGACGCTGTGTGCTACCACAGGATAGCCCCTGATGCACACGGCGGTCCGAGCGCACCCACACCACTGGCAAGTGTGCCGCCCCCGTCAACAAATTGGTCAAGGCAAACCACAGGAGACAGATCTCCTATAGCACACGTGCTAACTACCGCCCACTCAAGCATTGCTACCCCAGCACCCACCTGCATGGAGGCGATGAGCCGCTGGTTGGAGAAGCCACGGATGATCTTGTCTGCCGCCTCCTTAGGCAGGCCCATGCGCTCACGCAGCCCCTCCAGCTGCGTCGCACGGTCGGGCGTCAGGTTGCCGTCGGCCATCATTTGCTTCACCTGCGAGAGCAAGGCACAAGCGCAACCCAGCGTGGGTTGGGTGGAAGGCAAGGCATAGGGAGACCTGAGCCTGCAGGGAGTGCCGTGAACAAGGCGGCTCCAGAGCAGTGGGCTGCAGTGAAGCAACGGGATGTGGCATGAGAGTGCGATGCTGCCCGGCCTATAAATGTGGAACTTGGGGGAGAAAGCTGTTATCACATCAGCTTCCCTCGCTACACAGGGCGCACTAGCCTCCATACATTAAATTCACACAACCTGCCCCACCCATACACCTCCTCCGCCACTCATTTTGAGGCAATTTGCATGGCAAACCTGCAGGACGCCTGCATTGTCAGCCCCTGGTGTCCACCATCATCACCTCCACACAGTCAATCATGCAAAGCCGCATCTAGTAACATTGTCGCCACACCCAGCCCCAGGCCCAGGTCCAACCCCCGGCCCACCTGCTCCTTGAAGGCCTGCTCGGCCAGCCCCTGGTGTACGCTGTTGACGTCCACCTGGCTCAGGCCCAGGATGTCGCCAAGCTGGCTCAGGCGCGCAAACTCGCTCTCGTTACGCTCTGCAGCAGAGCAGGGACGGGACGAAGGCTATGACTAAGTGCTGGGTCATGAGAGCAGGCCTGGATGCCGGCCTGGTCCCCAAGGCTCTTAGGCTTACCCTCGCTGCACAGCGCAGAGACAGCCGAGGGAGGCGGCATTTAATCACTAGAACATCAAGGTAAGGGCCACTCGCATAAATAACACATGCACTGGAAAATCACCAAGCGTGCACCCCTGTTGACCCTGATTCAGACTGTAGTCAGCCATTATAAGCACTGACCAGGCCGCCGGCCAACCGGCATAGGCCTGCGGGTACGAACCATGACTCAACTCTGGTGTTGCAATGCCAGCGGGCCCCAGCACCACCAGCTCGACTCGGCAGCATTGCCAGCAGCAAGAGCCAACACAACCAGCGGCCGCTAGCAGGCTCCCTGTAGGTGCAACAGCGGGATGACTCACCGGTGACCATGGTGACGCCCATGGGCCCCTGCACCACGTCGCCCGTCATACAGTACAGCAGGAAGTTGCGGTACGTGTCCAGCCTGTCCCGCTGCTCCAGGTCCTCCCGCAGCGTGATGTCCTTCTGCGCCTTCATGACCTGCGCATGCGTGGCGGCACAGCCACGAGTGACGCCCAAACAGGTATGCAGCAGGTATGGGGTCAGCTGTCTTGACGATGTCTCCTCCTTGCGCCTTCACCTGCATGCGGCGGAACAAATGGTAGACGCTCCAACAGGTCTCGGTTGCAGCCTGTGCCTTCAAGACAGCTGAACACCTGCTGCGCAGATGCGTCACTGAGAAGAAAGCAACCCTGGGCTGCACCGAAACTCCCACCAGGCACCGTAAAAAAGGTGGGACCAAGCTTGGGCTGAGCAGGTTTCAGCAAACTCACTGTGGAGGTGCCCTCCAGGGTCTCCCCTGCCGCCCGCTCTGCTGCCGCAACCTTCGCCTTCTGTAGGGACGCGGGCTGCGCCTCAACCTCAGCCACAGCCTCCTTCACTTCCTCGTTGGCTTCTGCTGCTGCCGGCTGCTCGCCTGCAGGCGCAGAACGGCAGTGTACAGACTTCGTAGCAGAGTCGCGTGTGTAAGCAAGTGGTGATGTTTCGCGTCCCTCGGCATCAGTTGATTGGTTCGATTGCCCTCCATGCACCTGGCGTCCATACAAGGTCCCGTGGGGAAGCTTGTGTGTATATCAGTGACTGCCTAGTCCACCCGCAATGCAATTGCAAAGAGCTACCACAGCAGTGCCTAGTTGGAAGCTGACTCGAATGCGACTGGCAACCTCAGCTCTGGCCAGCACGCGAGCAGCTGGGAGCAGAGCTTTCACGGTTCTGGCATGGACAGCCAACCGTGCCCCGAGTGACTTGCGATGCGACATTCCTGCGGTAGCAGTCAACCAGTTCGGCGCCTGTAGCAGGTCTCACCTTCAGATGCCGGCGCTGCTGCAGCTGCTGCTGCTTCAGCTGCCTCGGCAGGCTGCTGCTGTGTCTCAGAGTCAGTCGCCTGGGCAGGCTGCTCGGCGCCCTCTGCTGCTGCAGCTGCGGGGGCTGCCGCTGCCTCTTCTGGCTTCTTCTTATCAGCATCCGCCTGCACGGATAAGGCATTAGGTCAGGGCTCAGCTACCGTTTTGACTACCCACACGTGCATCGCCTCGGTGCAACAACAACGGCAGCCCAGCAGATCGCACTGTGGTCACACTACCTCTTGTTCTTGATTCGTAGTGACAACCTAGCACCACTGCACACGCAAGGGCGGACCTTCCAAGGAGAGAGAAGCAGCCCATTTGGTTGGCAGTGCCTTAGTCATAGAACAGGTTACATCCTGGTATTTCAAACCCCAAATTGGCCATGTCAATAATATTGGCGATTTAGCCAGGTGTCAGGTATCCGATACCCACCTGAGCCTTTCGCAGCATCTCCATGAGCTGCTTCTGCTGCTCCGCCGCCGCTTGCTCGGCCTTCTTTTCATCCTCCGTCTGCACACAGCAAAGCACGCCACGCTTGGCATTGTACCCAAAACTAATATGATAAACACAGAAGGTTGGCAGCTCGCTATTTGTCTGCAGCACCCGGCAGTGCCACCTTGCTGCATATACCATGCCTGGCAGCGCAGTTGGCAGACTGTTGAGTCAACGAGGCGGAAGGGAAAACCAACAGGAGAGTCCAGTCCGGCAGCCGGGGGTTGCTTGCACAGTTCCAGCTAGCTGCAAATAGCCTGGAACAGCATGTAGGGCCGTATCTACATCGTGGAGTCGGTGGCAGTCATCCAGACGGCTGACGGTGCTGGCTGATGGTGCTGGCTGATGGTGCAACAACAGTTGCAAAGTCACCTTCAGGTCCTCCAGCAGCGGCGTGACGCAGACGTTGGAGAAGAACACCAGCTTCTTCAGCTCCTTGGCGCTGTCCAGCCGGTTGCGCTGGGTGCGCGACTTGGTGATGTACTGCATGAAGTACCTGCTCGAAGACGGGGCACACACGCATTAGATGGCACGAAAGTCATCAGGATATAGGGAGGCGGGCTGCAGTAAGTGCACAACTAGTGAGTGATGCTGCACAGGCTTGGGAATTGTTCGCTAGTGTGAACACCTTGCAAGCATTTGCAATGTCCGTGACCTTGCAAGGCTTGTGAGAGTAGCCAAGCGGAGCCTGTTCAAGACAGATGTTGGCCACTCTAAACCAATAGCCGTCCACCAAACTGTATTACCACTGCGCTTCTGATACAGCCCAATCAAACAGTATGTCACGCTTCGCCCCGGCGGTGCTTACTTGCGTGCAACAGTATCCAAGATCTGACGTGCGGCGGGTCGCTCCAGGCGCAGGTCATTGAAGGCCTTCCTGACAGCATTGCGGTCCTCAAAACCAAAGTGGTCCACACCAGCAGACAAGGCCTGCAAGCAAAAGCGTGGTTTGGGGCGGGGCGCGCAGATGCAGTTGTGTAGGAAGCACGTACTCTTTGCTTGGCAGCTGGTGTCTCATACACCCAAGCCAGCAGCGCTGGTTTCTCACTCTGGCTGCAGACCAATGTCATGCATGCCTCCTACAAGTGCGCACCCATCTTGAAGATCATGCCGTGCTTGCAACCACGCGCAGGGTGGCCCAATGGGAGACTTCTTACGACTCTGCCAACCAAACGCAGATGACCATACACAACTCACCCTGTTGACGACGTCCTTGAAGATGCTGCCGCACAGCTCCTTGTGCATCTCGTTGCGCTCTGCGGCGGGGATGCACAGCATGCGCTGCAGCCGTGCCAGCTCGGACTCGTCCTCGTCTGCAGGGTTGCGCAACGAGGGGCAGGAAAAATAATCACTGCTGATGCCACGCCAGACCTTCACTGCAGTGTGTGTTTCATTGAGCCAGCTTGAACCTAGGTCCAGCTCAGGGTGCTGGGATACGTTGTGAAGCCCACGTGTAGGGGCCGGGGCCCGCTGGCTCATGCCCAGCAGGCCGTTTGACCTGGCAGTGAACTAATGGGTGTGCACTTCCAGCCCATCCCGGATGGCCACCCCGTACTACATTCCACGCCCACCAGCCAGCAACCCCCCGTCACCCTCACAGCCGGCCGAGCCTACAACCATACATCAGGCAACACACCTCCTTGGCAGCCTCCACACCAATCCTCCGCTGCTACCCAGGCAGCCTCCCTCCTCCGCCCCGCTGCCTGCCTAAAAGAAAACCCGTGCCATGGCCTCGCCCCCTGCCTGCCTGCCCAGGCGAGAGACAGCCCAGTGCCGGCATGCACCTGTCAGCGCCTTCTTCGCCAGCAGGCTGCTCAGCTTCTGGCGGTACAGCGAGCATTCCAGCTCCTTGGCAGCCGTCCACACCAACCCTTCCCCATCACCCAGAAAGGCGCGCCCACCTGTCAGCGCCTTCTTCTCCAGTAGGCTGCTGAGCTTCTGGCGGTACAGCGAGCGGTGCAGCTCCTTGGCGGCCTCCTCGTCAAAGCGGACCTTCTCCGTGAGGCCAGCCAGCACCGCGGCCTTGGAGGGCGCGGCCTCCAGGCGGCCCGAGGTGAACTCCTCGCGCAGCAGCGAGCGGTACACCTGCAGGCTTGGTAGTACACACAAGTAGGGCACAGGTGTAGCCACGAGAGAGCTGCACGAGGGAACAGTACAGGGTGCTTTTTGTTGACCACTAAGTGTCAAGCTGCCCCCAGGTCGGCGGCGGGAAACATGCATCCGTACAAGGCTTATCCTCACAGTACATTAGAAGGCAAAACATGGCCAAGGCCTACACTGACTGCTTCACACTGATCCAGCAGGAAGCCCTGCAACTACGCAGCAGGCAACTATGGGTGGGGTTTCACAAATTACACAGGGGATGCCGCAGGGGACATCTTGGCCCACCTTCTCCTTGATCTCGTTCTCAATGGACGCCGCCTCCTTGGTGCCCAGCTGCAGCGCGGTCTTCAGGTCGGCAGTATCTGATTCCAGGGCATCTGTGTAGGCACCCTCACGGGTCATGGACTCCTCCAGGAAGATTCTGCAGGCACCAGGTTTCTCTCCCAGTCAATTGAGCCAAAGAACACCCAAGCTTCAGCAGGGTTGCAGTACACCACCCCTCATGACCCACGGGCTCCATACCAGTGTATGGGAGCCCCTGACGAGTCCTTAATGACTACTAAAATTTCCAATGTCAGGGTTTTCCCTAAAGCAGGCCACTCTCACACCCCAGCATTCCATAACCCTTCACAGGACTCCCAAGTCTCTGCCCTAACCCTGAGCCCACCCAACAACACCCTCGAGCCTTGGCAGCTCCGGTATGTGCAGTGTCCTTCCCCGCTGAGGGCACCTGTGTACACTTCAACCGATTCCTACCTGCCCAACCCCGCCTTTAGAGCAGCCTCCGTCGAGCCTCACGCATTTACCAGTCTCCTAAATTTCTATCCTCCCTTCCTCTGCGTCCTCGCCTTCCCTCCTCCAGTGCCTAGCCATGCCCTCACCAACCCCTCCCCCTTCCACTGGATCTTTCCAGCCTAATGGCCCCCTTCCTCCGCGTCCCCAGCTTTCCCACATCCAGAATCATGCCATGCATTTACCAAGGTCCCTTGTGCCATGCCCGCCCGTCATCCCCCCACGTATGCTGCTACAACTCACTTGAAGAGCTCGCGCAGGTCCTTGTCCTTGCCCTCCCCCTCAAACTTGCCGCCCGCCACGGTGGCCAGCCCCAGGCCACGCACCACAGCGGGGTCAGCGCGCGCAGCGCCCAGCGCGCGGTTAAAGTCGATCAGCGACCGCAGCTCGCGCAGCGCGTCCGAGAAGTCCCTGACGCGGGTGCGGCGCTTGATGCATTCGAGGGCGCGGTCCAGGTTGGCCTCGATGCGGGCGCGGGCCGCCTCCTTCACAACTGTCTCCGCCTCCTCGTCCACCAGGCGCACCTGTAGCCAGCAAGATTCTCTACCTTCACTTTTAAAGAGACTAGAACTAAGACACCATAGATTTACACAATATAACATTTATAGATGTTGGGACGAGGAACCACGGAGAGGATTAGTCTCATCCAGCCTGGCACGCCCAAAATTGGCCACGAGCCACCATCACAAACCTCCAAACTGCATCCACATCACGCGCCTGCTGGCACAACGGATAGACCTGTCCCCTTCTCTCGTGGACGCCACCCCACCCACCACCACGCCCCGCCACCGGCTCATGACAATTAGCACACCCCTCCAACCTGAGCCTGTTGGGGGATGCCCTGCCCGTTGCAAGTCTCCCTCTACTCACCAGCAAGGTGCACAAGGCACATCTACTCAACAGCAAGCATACCAACAACGCAGCAAGAACAGTGACGCACCTGCTCCTGCACTTGCTTCAGCTGGCGCAGGAATTCCACGTCGCCCTGCAGCCCACCCGTGCGGTCGATGAACGCCTTGAACAGTAGCCGTGCGTTGTCGCGCTTGGCCACGTACACCTGCACGGCGGCAGGCAGGAAATAGGCTTAAGGAAGGTCCTAGGTTCCTACCAACATGCGAGGCCTAACTCACCAAATGATAGTTCTTCTTGCCATTCCGCCAGTACTTTTTGGCGCAGGATCCACTGCAGGCTCGACGAGCATGGGTCAGGTTCTCTACAGGGTAGGGCACTGCATTTCCCACAGCACCCTGTGAGCGGGGAAAAACACTGACCCAGAGTCCTTCTCCAGCCAGTCCCGGTGTCCCATGTGATTACATAAGCACGGTACATGGTAGGTCCGCTCACGCTGCCCACAACGCCGCATCGACACTGTTGTGAGTGTCCAACAGCACACCCGTGCCCAACAACTCATGACTTGGCCTACCCGCGCACCCGCTTGACACTGCCCCCCCGCTTCATGTCCCAAAGCCGCCTGCCAACAGCAGCCCCAGCTCCCACATCCCTGGCCGCAGGACATGAACCCCACCCACCCAGCCACTTCCACCTCCAAACCATATACCCCGCACGCGCCCTACCACTCCACCACCGCGCGCCGGCCACCACCACGCCGGACCCCCGCTCCCCACCTGCGCGTCGTTCAGGGCAAAGACCCGCGCCCAGGGCAGCAAAAAGGCGGCCTGCCGGTCCCCAAACACCAGGTTGGACACGTAGATGAGCTTCTGGAAGGCCTTACGGGCCTCAAAGTCCTCGCCGCGGGAGCCGGCCTCCAGCCGGCCGCGCAGGATGCGGCGGCCCACGTCAATGTGCACGGGCGCGGCGTCCACGTCATCCAGGCCCAGCGCCGCCTTGAAGCTCTGGATGAGCACGTGCTCGGTGCCGCGCAGGGGCGTGTCGCCTGCAGGGGAGGTATGCCGACTTCGGTGAGATACTCCCTAAAATCATGTTCTAGCCAAGTAACCCATGCTCGATGCCGCGCAGGGGCGTGTCGCCTGCGTGGGGAGCGGGCGGATGTTGGTTGGAGTGTTCACTGAAACCAGGGTTGGCGCAGGGGGTGTGCCGTCCGATGCATGAGTGGGGCTAGCCAGGGTCACGAGGGCCTCCACGCACATACCAAGGGTGTGCTGGGTCCCTTGGTTGCACGACTTCGCTTCCCCCACTAGAATAAGGCAGCTACCCTCGCCTTGCAGCATTTCGACCTCCCTAGTGCGCTTGAGCACACCCAAGACCAAGGTGAAGCCTTCACATCCGCCATACTTTTCGACTAGGGGGTACCAGCGCTCCCATACACTCCCGTACAAAAAGTTGACTCCTCTACGGCCTGCCATCCCAGCTCTGGTCTAAGGATAGATAGCCAGCTTCACCAAGGCAACAGCCATAATCCCCCTTTTGACCCAACACCTGAAGCGCCCACTCCTTACAAAGCTCTGCCTTGCTTCCCGCTCTGTAAGCCAATCCCAGAGCCTCCACAGCACCCTCATATACATTCTGCATGCCCTCAGTAGTCTCCTGCGCCACCTGATGCCAGGTTTCCCTAGCCAGCTGGACACAACACCCTCCTTGCTCCATCCCACCCCTGTGCAGCCCCGCCCCCCGGGACCCCTCAACACACCTCATCCCACACACGCATCCCACCATCTCATCACACCCCTGCTGTAACGTCCTCCCCTCGCCCACCTGAGGGAATGAGCGCCTCCACAAATGTCCCATAGATAAGCTTGACCCCCTCGGTCGCCTGCTGCGCCAGCTTCACCCCGTACTTGGCCTCGATGCCCTCCACCTGCTCCCTGGTCAGCTGGGTGGGGTCCCCCATCGCCACCAGCAGGTTGGACAGCTCAATGATGGCCGCTGACTGGCGCTTGTCAAGGAGCTGCTTGGAAATCAGGGCGCCGATGGTACCACCCACAAGGCCGCCTGCCACCGTGCCTGCCGTGCGCAGCGTGGCTGCACAAGGGGAGTCCGACAGCGCATTTGAGCCGGCAGAAGTGTGGGCAGTGCTAAGCAGAGCATCAGGAGGCAAGGCGACGGGCTGACTGGACACAGTATCCGGTCGGTATGCAGGAACAAAGGGGCTGTCAGCCATGGATGTGCACTTCGCACCACCTTCAGACGGACGCATCCCAGCCCCCAAGACCTGAGACATACTTACTTTGCTACCAAGAAAGTTTTCACAGCCACCAGGTGCTCCAACACCGGGCAACCCGCAAAAGCAGGAACAGGAAGGCAGGGGCTCCCCTCAAAAAGCCAAACCTCCCCCAACAACAGGTCTTCAGACTCCAACCCCACCCTGTGTTGACTACCTATGCTCGCACGTTCTGGCTAAGGGACTACTCACACCGGACTGCTTGCATCCAGAACCTGCACATTCATCCAAGCCCACCTGGTGCCACGTTGCTCGCTGCCAAGCTCGCACCGCCACCCAAGGCTGCCACCAGTGCTGCTCCCAGAGCATAAACCGCAGCTGTAGGCAGGCCAGAAAGCACGCTCTGCAGCCCGTCCATCTCCCGAGGGTACTTGAAGGGGTTCTGCAGGTTCTTACACGCCAATTTGGCACGTCATGGGTTCTCCGTGTTTCAAGACAGGGATCACGGAACAGAATCCAGCGAGGCTCACCTCCAAGGGAGCAGCTGCACAAACTGCATGCTGGATGGCGTTCCGGGGGGCCAGCTGCACCCGCTTGCGGAACAAGGGAGCGCCAATCAAGGCCTTCCTAGCACCAAGGGGCTTCATTGGGCGCCTGGCCAGAAAGCAAGGCCTCTTGGCGGCTTCCGCCCTCACTGAGGAGGCACGGATGGCCCCCAGGGGGGTGATACAAGTGGCCATTGCAGTAGAGGATAGCACTGAGTAAAACTCTCGGCGCAGAGAGGCATCCCAATGAAATGGAAGGACGCAACACAGGTGCAAAGCAGGCGGGAAGATGGATAGGGTAGTAAAGACTGTCAAGGTTGCCCTGCTGCGTCGTTTCCCAAGTGCTGCTTCTATTACGATCGCCCTGCGTGTTGACAGGCTCGGTATTGAGTATTGGAGCAGTATGCATGCAGGGACTGTCCGAACCTTCTGGGTCACCTAGTTCCAACTGGTTACTAAATACGCCTAAAGATATCAGTTAGCGCACAGTTATAGCTACCGCTGACTTTCTGCAAGGAGGGTACTTGGATCACAGCCAGCCATTTGGCGGACAGAGCAGGGTGTACAGCAAGGACGGACAGAAGCTCCAGGGCTTGTGACTGCAGCTGACAATAGCAACCTGATATAGCATGGGCCAAGTGGGTAAGCCTGACACTGAGGGGACTTGGACCCATGCAGCAGGCCTCCCGTGAGGCCAGATGGTGGTGTGACTGACACGGGACGGCGGCTGGTGGGGCTTCCCGCGAAGGTGACAGCAAATCCTGGACCTGTAGGGCCTTATATGGGCAGTTGCAGAAAGGTATAGGTGACGGCTTATGGTCTGCCAGGTGCAGTGAGTGATTTGCAGTGGTACTTAGTACACTAATGCCAAAGCCCATGCCTATCTTGGATGTGCAAGTGCTGGTGTTCACGTGCACAGTGTGACGGGCAGTGGGAGGAGCGGCCCCAGAGGGTTCTCTGCCTGGTGGTGGCTGCCATGGAGCCAGGGGCTCAGCGGCATGAGTGCCGGGACCTCTGATAAGAATTGTTTCGCGTTGTAACGAAGGGCGAGTGCAGGTAGGTCAAGGATCGCATGTAGAGCCACATCTCAGGCGGCAAGTACCTAGGCTACACCTTGACGGCCACTGGCTTCACGAGCTGTGGCCCACCAGCTTGACTTGCCGGCCACAGGTTACTTGCTTCCTCAAATGGGCTAAGTATGCAGCAGTATTTGCCATATTTGCACTGTCCCTTGGCTTGGAACTCATAGCAAATCTTGTCTGTGGTCCCTGCACCCCTGCCACCTCTGCCTTTGACATCGCCCAACTACCAGGGCAGGGTTTCTTCTCGGGCACCAACCTTGCCTACAATATAACCGGGCACCAACCTTGCATACAATATAAGCAGCACCCACCTGAGCATGTTATGTCTCACATGGCTACTAGTCAAGGCGCAATCTGTTCGTTTAAGTGATGTCGGAGTTTCCAGCAGCCTACGCATGTGACCCGGTCTGGTGACCAGCAGAAAGTAAGAGCAGAAAACTCTGCGACTGCAAATGTGCTGGCCTTGCACACTTACCCGGAAAGCATAGTGTTTTTGCTGCTATGCTGTCATGCTGAGGGCTGTCTACCAGGTCCAACTTCTGGCTGGCGTAAAAAGCCTTCTTGTGCGAGACCGTCAAGGCGGCGCTGCAGTACATTTGGGCAAGTCTGCGGGCCACATGCAGTCACTGGCTGCGCAAGCCTCCTCCTGATACTGTCAGGGGCCAGGTACACTATTTGGATATCACAGTGCTGAGACGGCGACAACCCCAGAGTACCTCCGCCTCCCTAGCACAAGTGCTATGGAGGGATGAGCTGCCCCCTGATAAGGGATCCGTCGAGGCCGTTGATAAGGCCAAGGAGGTCCTTTTTCCAGCTTTATGGGGCGTCACGCACTTTGTGTCGAGCAATTGCTCGATGATGAAGTACCGGAAACAAAGCGGTCTAAGCTCGGCGGCCGAGCATTCAAACAACATAGTAGAGCATTCGATGCGTTTATTGATCGCTAAACGAACGCTTGTTCCCAGCGCCCAGGCGCTCCCGCGTGTGCCAGGGCTGTACCCGGTCATCAACCTACCTATCACTTCCAATATTACTTGTGTTCGCACGGAGTCACTCCTTGTCGAGTTACCTCTTTTTTCTTCGTGGTACGCAGTAGGTCCATGAGCAGGTCGCCATGCAGGAAGCCGGCAACATAGAGCAATTACAGGAGCTATTGGCTCGAGTCAAGGACGAGGCAGTGGAGGCCAGCCGAAGGTGCTGCTCACATGTTGCAGTCACACTTGGTTGTTGTCTCACACGACCACACAGCCGACTCCTAGTCTTAACTGTGCAGGTCTGTGCCTGCCATTTCCGCTGCTCTGGCTGCTGCTATTGAGGAGCTCTCCTGTTGGCTCCGCCGCGTGACTTCGCTGGACATACTCCTGCGCACAGAGGGTGGCGGCCAACTGGCAGCAGACTTGCAGCGCACAATTTGCATGGGCGACCTCTTCGCTCGCTTCTGCAGCTCGGACGCTGTAGCACAGAAGCCAGCAACCGTGACTGCCTTCCTTCTTGGGCTCGTCGCCTTAGCAGCAGCCGTACCTGGTCTGGCTCTGGACTTCGAGCCCCTGCTGGCGCTGGGTGTCCACATAGATTATGTTCTGACCAATGCGTCACAGCAGCATGGCACCAAGGAAGGTACGTCCTTCTTTATTGACTACATGCTCAATCTGTGGGGGTGGATTTTGCATCTAGGAGTGCAGTGGAACTTGAGGGCAGTCATCGGGGTTACATGCCCTTGGCAGATGCCCACAGTGCCGCACTGTGCAGTGCACAGCTCGCCACACACTGGGCGCCAGGCTTGGACCTATTTATTCGTTGACAACCTGAAGTCTCACGTATGTTGCCTTACAACTGGGAGCCCAGCTGGAGGAAGTCAGCAGGGACAGTCTTTTTGTCGCCTTGGGTGGATGATTGTAGTTGAAGTGTTGTAGACGTTGGTGGCACATCATGTAGATGGAGTCATGGCATCCTTCGGAAGGTACCTTGGAGGCTCCCCTTGGCGGTCTGCCGAGCCTTGCAGGCCTGCCCATGTTGTGCTACTACCGAGTCAATGTGCTAAGCCTAGTGTGACTACCTCTGTCAGACACTGTGCACGTTAAGCGCAACGCATGGCGTGCAGGTGAGGACTCGCTCGCTGGCTTGCAGCAACTTCGCCAGGCGTACGTGCGGGTTTTCAGTGCCTGCATGGCGGGAGCTGAAGTTACAGATTTGTCTGGTCTGGGCCTTCAAGGATCTGTTCTGGAGCCTCTGCTGCACTTGACTCTGGGAGAGCTCAGCGCAGCATGCCAGCTGGCAGAAAAGCAGCAGCGGTGCGACCGGGTGGAATCAGCATCATTTGGGTCATCGTCCCTAAATCAGGCAGAGCGGCCTGGATCCGGGCTTCAGCCGCGAGAGGACATGAGAGCGGGTCAGGCTGCTTTGCTTCTCACTGCATTGTTTTTGTTAGCAGTGGAGCCAGCCGGCCAGGGTGGCGTCAGGTTGCAGCGTCTAATTGGCTGCGGGGCTGGCCTTGTTAAGGTGAGTCTTGCACCTGCTTCGTGTTAGGTTATGAAACGTTACAGCTTGGCTTTGTGCTGGTCATTACCTGGGTATTGAAGTGAATGAGTAGTGCTATCCTTCTTTGCCCTGAACCAGGATGGTTGGTCTTAAACTTGCGCTGTGGCAATGAAGGCTTGGACGTAGGTGTTGACAAATCGCAGTCCCTCGTATGGTTGTGCACATTGCTGCTCTGAAAGCTGCCCTGTGGCCGCTTTCAGGCTGGCCGCCTGCACTTGCACAAGGTGGAGTAGGTAAATGCATATCAGGTCTCTCAATGCCTGCTGCCGTTGTCTGTAGGCGCTGAACCAACTTACTGATGTGGGCAGCAAGCTGACCAGGCTGCAGTTGAAAGTATTGGGTTCGACAGCTGATGGCCTCACCACCTTGCTGTCTCTTCAGCTGGCGGTGCTAATCCCCCTGAGAGACTCGCGGCCCAGCAAGGCACAAGAGTCAGCCCTGAAGGACATCCTGAGGCAGCGGATGCAGTGGGTGGAGGCTGCAGCAGCGCTGGCAAAGGTCCTGCATTTTTTGGCAGACGCTGCTGCCGAAGGCATCGACAGCGTGGCGCAGCAGAGGGGCCTGGCGAGCGAGGTGGCACTCAATGTGTGGAGGGGCCTTCAGAACTGTATGATATTTGTAGAAGATGTGTACTTGGTGCGCTATGAGCCAGGGCGGCCCAGCAATGGGCACTGCATAGGGCAGCCCGGAGGCTTTGCCAGGGTGTCTGGCGCTGTTGAGCCTCTTCTGACACTGGCAGAGCTGCTGCTACGGTTGGCAGCCAAGCAGCCCGCTCTGGCTGGGTTGGGAGTCGGCTCAGATTTTGCAGAGGGTCAGCATGGGGCAGCTAAGTTCCTCTTGTCAATTGCGGCCTATATCACTTCCGACTTGCATGTTGCCTCCTCCTGCGACAGATCAGGCGGGACACATCAGGGGCAGCCGTGTCAGTCCGGCGAGCGTAACCAGAGCATGAGCAGTAGCGGCAGCGGCAGCGGCAGCGACAGCGGCAGCAGCTTGCTACCTGAAACATTTCTGTGGAAGGTTGTTAGCTTGGCAGGCACAGCAGCTAAGCTTGGTCGCTACCTGCCTTCCGCATGGCCAGGACCCGAGGAGTGTTCTAGCTTCGCTTCTCATTATCTACGTCTTCTACAAAATATGTCGGCTATGTGCTGCACTGTCATGGCACTTGAACCGCACCTGGTAGGAGCCCCTGGCCCGCAGCGCAGCCTGACTCAGCACTTGAAAAGCACAGGTTTCCTGCCCTTCCTGTGCCTGCCAGCGCTGGCACAGGCCATGGGATGCCCCGACCTCCAGGCCCAGCACCTCCTGGCAGCAAATGAGAAGCCCGCCATTGACACTTACGAACTACTGGTTCAGGTGGGCAGCAAGCTGCCTGGTTGGAACTTGTTGTGTTGTGCTGCATGTGATGCCAGCAGGGCTGATTGGGAGCCAACCCTAGCTTACAGAGATGCCAGCCAGAAAGCCCCATCCCTCTCTGACCGTTGAGCACTGTGTCCAGCGGAAGGGACTGTCACTCAGGGAAGCTATTGATTGATTGGGACTGCCATGCACTGCACACGGGTGCTCTTGCTGACACGCTTGTGCCGGGATCCTGACATGGCTGCTCTTGCCAGCCCGCTTCAATTGGTGAATGCTGTATCCTGCAGCTGTGGGAGCTCCACCTCATCGATGATGCTGTGAGGGGAGGCGGCCTGGGCCCGCTGCTGAAGCATTACTTGCAAAAGCTCCTGGTAAGATCGTTGGGGAGAATTGCACTAACGCCAATGATGCTAAAGCCCCCTTCGGTCGAAGCCTACTCGTTGGCAAGGCTCGACCTTGTAGTCAACTGCAGCTGGCTGGGCGTTTGGTATGTTGGAGTGTCATAACGTTGCACTCCGTGTCCTCAGCAGGCCTGATGACCAGGCTGCTGCGTGCAGGATGCTGTGTTTGCTCAGCCTCCGGCAGGTTAAATGTCCTCCCCAAGGCATTTCCGCTGATCTTGTCAGCCTTCTGCCTGTAGTGCAGGGGGTACGTTATTTGCGCGGGGCAGTGACAATACTTTTGCAGCTCAACGAAGTGCTTAAAGAGAAGCACAATGAGGCTCTCGTTGTGACCCTCGTCACAGATGGGGTGCTGCAGGCTGCAGCAGATTACTGCTTGGGCCTAATCAGGTGCCAGAAAGTCGAGGTGAGTGGTGGGCACAGCCTAGCACTTCTACGCAGGATGCCTTAGGGTCTGTTGCAGGTACTTACCCTGAGTTCTTTAGTATGAGTGTCAGGTAGTGGTTACAGAGAGGTAAGGGCGATTTTACTGTCTGGGCTGGGAGGCAAATATGTCCCTAGTCTCGCCAATTGTATTGTTGGACAGACGTGTGGTCTTACGATCTGGCACGATATTAATGGCTGGCGAATGCCAGCTGTGGGGTTGCTGATGAAGGTGGTGAGGGGCACTTTGGCAAACACCACAGGAGTTTTCCAATCTGAGTCCCCGCTTTGTTCTGAAAAAGGTGATTCATGACCAGAACATTGCAATGAGAATGTGGCTTTAAAATGTGTTCAGCCAGTTTGTAGCCCATCGCTTGCCACAGTTGCTGTATCTTCTCATGCAGGGGACGGAGGGGATGTTGCTGACATCAACAGTGCTGCTTCTTAGGACTGTCTGCGCGGTGCTGGATGACAATGCATCCACCGGCCTGCTGACCACCTTCTCATCACTGCTACAAGGTGTACCGACACTGAAAGCCTGTACTCGCATGGGAGACAGCCACGGCCTCAAGGACTTTGCGGTGTCTGTTCCGCAAGGGCCCTGGGTGGCAAGGTATAAATCAGAGTCGGCATGGACAGAGGTGTGCAGCAAGCTTCTCCCTGCGCTTTTGGAGGCGTGCACAGCGCTCGTTTCAGGCTGCCAGCAGAAGCAGCAGCAAAACGGAATTTTCCGCGACGTGGCGATATCAGCCTGGACCTGCTGCAACCCCGGCTGCACCAACATGGCAGGCCAGCAGGAGGCCTCCCTGGCATTGAGCAAGTGCGCGGGGTGCGGGGAGGTGCGCTACTGCAGCAAGTGAGTCAGTGTGAGAACGTTGCATGTGGGCTTGCCTTTCTCCTCACTTATGTGTTCGCCTGCCAATGCTGTCGAACTCCGCTATGGCTCCGCTGAGCCAAGGGTTGTGACGCAGCGCTATGCTGTTGATGTCAGCACCCAAAAGACTGGAGCAGTGAGTGGCATATGTACTCACCTTTGTCATCACACATTGCTCTCAGGCATTGCCAACGGCAGGACTGGCGCCGCCATAAGCCCATCTGCCAGGCCATAAGGCAGCTGAAGTGACAAAATGCGCGAAAGGGCAGTTGGATGTTGTGACAGATTGTCCCCGTATAGGAGTTGGGATGAGAGGGTGACCATGTATGGTAGGTAGCTTGGGCTTCTCGCCTTAGCGATCCTACGCCAGCTGAAGGTCAGCACTTGGGTCAGAGTTAAAACACTGCTAGCATGATGCTTGTCACCCCTGGGTCCCATCGAAAGAATGCATGCCTGGATTTGTGCTGGTTCTTATTGATCATGCATGCTGCGGGTTCACCCACTTGGCATCCTGGCCAAGGTTTACTTACTGTGTGTACCTACTTGCACTAAAGGTGGGATATGAGTTGTTTATTTAGGTGGCATGAACAGATCAGTATGTAATTAATGCCAAAGACTACGCCTGTTCGCAAGGTATCAAAATCGGTATTCACGGGCTCATTGTGACAGGCAGCGGGAGGAGCGGGCCCATCCCTGCCCTGGTGGTGGCAGCCATGGCTGCAGGCTGTGGAGGTGGCTTGGGGTGCATGGACCTCTGACAAGTAAGTGCTACGAATTTCATGCCAAGGGTGAGTGGAGATAGGCAAGGACAGCTTGTTTAGCCACACCTCAGGCAGCAAGTACCCTAGACCTCACCTTGTCCACCATTGGCCTCACGAGGCTGCTGTGGCCCGTCAGCTCGAGTCGGCAGCCACAGTTCACTTGCTGCCTGATGCGTGGCTACTTGTGCAGCCCTTGCCAGGTTTGCATCCACCCCTGGCTTGAAAGTCATAGCATATCTTGTCAGAGGTCCCTGCACTCTGCCCACTGCCGCCCCTGTCACATGGCTACCACCAGTGTGGGTTCGAATTCCTCAGGGTCGCTCCGGCCGCTGCCTGCATTACCGTGAACAGCAGCACCAGCTTTCAGGCATTCCAACACAGCTCCCATGTGACTTGGGCTATTGAGCTGGGGCCAGCATGGGGGGCATCCCCCAACTTTCCTTCATGGCCTTCACCTCGGGGTTGTGATAAGCGCCCTGAGCTTGTGGAACCCCAATCTCCAGCCATCTGTTGCCATGTCTGGGCAACTTGAACCACGCACTCTCTGTGGCACGCCTGGCCTTGCTTACAGGTAACATATATGTGAGCAGAATGGTTGACCGTGTCGCCGCTGGGTTGCCGGGTGCAGCAGCTGGGGATAGCAAGGCATCGCTCCATGGCTTCTCTTGCAGGGCGGGCCGGTGGGATTGGCATCAGTCCGCATGACATTTGCCCATGAGCCCAAGGCCCCACACACTGGCAGGGCACTAAAAACAATGGCCGCATTTTACCAGCATGGCAAGCCGGCTTGTTTACATGATGCCAAGGAGGCAGGAGGGGTTGCTTATGTTGTTGCCCTGCATGGCACACATGCAGCTGCATGTGTTCCATGGCAATAGCTCTCACTCCCAGTTCGCATTCCTTGCACCCATGCTAATAGCAAGTGCTGCGTGAATGCTAGGTAGCATGCCACACCAGCAGACTCCTTGGAGATGCACAGGCCAAACTACACCTCTGATCATGAGGGCTTTAAGATGGTTGTTTGAGAAGGGGTTGACGATCTGTGCCACAGTGAGATGCAAGGGGAAGCCACAGGTCGGTTCCTGTCTTTTTTGAAAGCCTTTAGTGGCACTGCATTGCACTGCAATCCCTCAATCATGGACATAGCCGCTAGTTTAGATCTGGCAACAACTCCCAATTTTGTCATGTCACAGCTCATGCTGAGCGTGACCTGCTGTATGGTACCGCTATGCTTGAAAGAGCCCCGTCCTCACTCCGGAGTCCACTTCCGTTCCAGTGGTAGATAGAGTAGCAAGGCCACATGGTGACCATGTCGCATGCAACTACACCCTTTGAACGGCTGCTGGAGTGCCAATGCTTGGTGGAGCTTGTTGAACAAGAGGCAACGCAGCTGAGGTGCTCATGGAAAACTGCGAGCAACTTAGCGGCACCCACGCCACACCCTGAGTACAAAGCTGTCAAGGCAGTTTTGCTGCCTGCTTGCAGTCCCCAGCAAGCCGTCTCTGCTAAGCTAGCTGCGGTTGTGGAGCTCCTGTCCCATAGGCTGGGACAGTGGAGCTCCGATGGAGCACTCCAGCTTCAGGCGATCTTGGAGGCTGGAGGAAGAGACTTGGCAACAAGCTTGCAGCGCATATACTTCGAAGGCAGCCTGCTTACCCGATTCTGCGCTCCTGACACGTTGGTGGACAACCCAGCGACAGTGGCGGGGTTCCTTTTAGGTCTATACGTGTTGGCAACTGCGCTGCCAACAGCAACTGTGGACTTTGCACCGCTCAAGGATCTTGCCTGCTACCTGGACGCTGCTCTGGTCCAGGCAAGCGAGCCACCCAGCCTTGAGGAAGGTAGGTCAGTGCTGAAAAGGGATCATTTGGCTTCATGTAAGGATCCAGCAGCTACCAGCATGATATGTACAGCTGCAGGTAAGCTAGCTATCAGGTGCTGGTGTTGTTTAGCCAAGGCATCATTGACTTACTAGCCTAGGTTCGTCACATGTAACTGTATGATCAGTGAGACATTGGTTTGGCAGACACGATCGTGTCACACAGGTGAGCATACCGCCCCTTGAATATCTTCTTGGTCTTGCAGTCAAGTGGCGCAGTGTATATTCTGCACTGCAGGGACCCACTTGCACAACACAATGAATCGCTTTATATATGTAAGGACGGTTGCGGCCTGCATGACAGGCTCTCGTACTCCAGAGACTTGGGGGCTGGACGCGGCAAGCCCAGCCCTGGAGCCCATGCTGCACCTGGCCCTGGGAGAGGTCAGTGCAGCATGCCAGCGCGCAGTAGACCCACCTGATGGCTTCGAAGAGAGTTTTGGCTTGAAAGGGCCGCCAGCGCAAGACACGAACCAGCCAGGCCACGCGGAGCAGCCGGAGGAGCAGCGACAACATGAGAACCTGCGCATACTGTGTGTCAGGGCGCAATGGGCTAACCACGTGGTACTCACGCTGAGACCGCTGGCTATAGAGGCAGCTAAGCATGGACGGCTTGACCTAGCACGTTTGATGCAGTTGACGCCACCTTTGGTTCAGGTGAGCTTGGTCTGATTGTTGGTGTATGTTGAGGTGGTTAACCAAGCACAAAATGCACCTTGGTAAGCTTCCCTGGTGCCGTTTATGCTTTGGCAAAGTCCCTGGGATTGAGCGCACAGTAGATCATACGGTGCGATCAGGGTCACCCTGCCTGCATGTTCTGTGCCAGTCGTTGGGTAATGGATGCCGGTCTGCCTTCAGATTATCGCCCACCGTTCTGCCTCCAGCTCCAACCATGTCCCCAAATTCACCTGCCGCCACTGCAGTTCCTGGACTGCTATGCCCATCACGCCAGCCAGCCAACAGGCACGGAGGTTGCCCTGCTCACTCATGGGATGTCTGCCCTCAGGACAGTCCTGCTGCTTCAGCACAGAGTGCTCCGCACCTTGATAGTCCCACAGCGCAGCGAGACAGAGCTATCAGTCCTAGCAGCCGCCTTGGAGCAGCGTATGCAGTGGGTCATAGCAGCGACAGCGTTTGCAAGAGTCCTCAACTTTGGAGCAGATGCTGCTGCTGGTAACAGCTCTGATGGGGTCGAGCACTGGGCAGCAGCAGGCAAACGCCTTGGAGACACTCTGCGGGGTCTCGATGCAGCCCTTGATTTGGTCGAAGGTGTATTTACTATTGGCTGGGAGACAGAGGGCGTCAAGGGCTGCCTAGGTGAACTTCCAGCGTTTGGCAAGCTACCTGGGGATGTGATGCCAGTTCTGAACTTAACAGAGCTGCTGCTGAGGCTGGTACCTAAGCGGCGGGCCCTGGAGGCCGCCGATTCCACAAGTGATCTCGTGCAATGCACAAGCTTGGTTCCTCCTGAAGGTCGCTTTCCTCCTGGCGTGTGACTTGGCTGCCCCACTCTCGCCCGCAATGTCCAGCCAGCAGCCGCCCCAGGGACCGGGGCAGCCTGCTAAGGGCAGCCTCAACAGCAAGATGTTGGACATGATGAAGAGCGTCCTCATGTGCGCAGTGAGTGCAGAAACACCTAGTCCGGCTAGACACAGCAAGAGCTGCCCAGGCAGCAGCAGTGGCAGCAGCGGCAGCAAGAGCAGCAGCAGCAGCAGTGGCAGCAACAGCAGCAGCAGTGGCATGGCACTGGCACCTGAGCCTCTGCTGCTGAAGGTTGCCAGCCTGGCAGGCACAGCAGCCAAGCTGGGTCGGTACCTGACTGCACAGGGGACTGGTGATGGTGCATGTGAGCCGTCGTATGACCGCTATCGGCACGCTTACATCTTGGAGAAGGTCTCCCAGCTGTGTTGCGGTGCTTTACAGTTAAACCACCATATGACAGCCTCTCAGCCCGAGCAGAGCCTGGCGCGCCAGCTGCAGAGGACAGGTTTCCTGTCATTTGTGTGCTTACCAGCTGTGGAGCTGGCACTTCAGGGCTTGAGCCCCTCGGATGTGGCAGGGTTGATGAGGTACCAGAAACGCAATAACTGGATTCACTACTTGCTTATCCAGGTGAGCGCCAAGCTGGCATGGGTGGCACTTGGCGTGTAGCTCGTTGCAGAAGCAGCGCGGAATTGAAAGCCAGCACCTACACAGCTTGTGCACTGGCAAATGCTGCTCTCACTTGACAATGATGCGCTTCTGGACTGCCACTGTCATCTGAGCCACAGCCGTCGCCAACCTCTGCTGGCATGTGGCTGCTTTGGTGCCACGTGCACAATCAATCATGCTTTTGACTGGCTTCGTGCAGTTGAAAAAGCTTGACTGGCTTCCTGCAGTTGAAAGAGCTTGACCTCCTTCATGATGCGCTGTTGGGACGGGGCCTGGGCGCAGTGCTGAGTCACTACTTCAAGATCCTACTTGTAAGTGTGGCCGTATACCTGCGTGCTGGTGAGGATTTGAGTGTGCTGTTTACCACATTCTCTTATTGTTGACACGTAAACCAAATTGAATAGCTAGCACGCATGCTGGCTTGAGATGGCATGTATGTTCTGTCCTGGTACCTGTGGCAGAGTCTACAGGTAGTCTCTGCCCTGTCTTGCCCTGCCATGTCAGCTGTGGCAGAGTGCCTGACCCCTCACTCTCACACCATACTTTGAAAAGCAGGATGCAGACCGAGGAGTACTTGCGGTTGACCTGCTGCTTACCCTCTGCAACTTACTTGCGCTCAAGCGCACCGCGGGCCTGGCAGTGGCCCTGGTCAAGGGCGGCCTGCTGCAGGCTGCTGCGGAGCATGCTTGCCACTTGGCTGTGCGCAGAAGTCATAAGGGCCGAACGCCAGGGGTAAGTATCAGCATTTAAACGACATGTTGGCCCCCTGCAAAGCATGCACTGAAACCACACAGGCTATGCACGTACAAGCTAAGAAAGGTGTTGTTTCCTGAAAAGCCTGGTAGTGAAGTCATGCCTGCGCATGAGTAATGGCAGCTGAACTTTGCTCGCACAACGGAGAGTTCATCACATGTTGTACCAAGGGTTTGCCGAGCAAGGCTTGTTCATTATGTCTGCCACACATAATCTCTTGTTGCCTGTTCCTCCCAAAGCATCTCACATGCCGAAACTCAAATTGCCTGCCGGGATATGCTGTACTCTGCTTTCTGGCGCAAAGTGCTCCAAACCTCAAATATGAGGGGAACCCCATGCTCCCATTTGTGCAGGGAGAACCCATGAGCTTTCTCATCCCTACGGCAGTTTTGTGTCGAGCTGTCTGCTTGGTGCTCGATGAGAGTACCTCCACCCAGATGCTGACCACATACTCGGCACTGCTAGGCGATGTTCCTGGGATGCAAGCCTGCATGAGCCCGGACCTGCTTACCTGCATGAGTAAAAGTTCCCTCGACCCTTGCGAAGAGGGCATTGTGTCAGTGTTCTACCCAGAAGGGCCTTGGATTGATAAGTTCAGCACCAAGCAGGCCTGGGAGAAGGTCTGCAGGAAGGTCATTCCCGCCCTCTCAGCAGCTTGCGCGGCATTCACTGCACGCAGCCAGGCGCAGCAGCAGAGGGGGATCTTCCGTGATCTGGCGGTGTCAGCCTGGACCTGCTGCAACCCAGGCTGCACCAACATGGCAGGCCAGGAGGAGGTCTCCCTGGCGCTGAGCAAGTGTGCGGGGTGCGGGGACGCGCGCTATTGCAGCAGGCAAGTGCTGGTGGCAGTGCAGGGCAGCGGTGCCCCTGCATATGTAGGTATGACACAACGGGCATGGATGCACAATTCAATCATATTGCCGGATATCCTTGGTTGGCTGTGCTCTCACAGCTGTTTCCTAAACGTCTTCTCGGGCATAGTACTTGTTTGCAGGCTCCCCTGATCCGCATTAGACAGTATGCTGCTGCCCAGTGCGGACAAAGTTGTGGTGCCTGTGCACTTCCGAAAATGGGGCTGCCACTCAAATGCAGGGCATGCCAGCGGGATGACTGGCAGAGGCACAAGCCCATCTGCCGTGCCATTGCCCAGCTGAAGTGAGTCTGCAATCGAGGGTCTCACCGGGCGGGGCTCAATATGTCTGCCTTGAGAGGATGCCACTAGCCAGGAAGTCTCCACTTGGACAGATTGCTTTGACAGATGGGATCTCATTAGCTTATGGATAGTACTGTCTGAGTAGGTCGATATCCACAGACTTGTGATCTCAAGCAATGCAGCTGTAGACGGATAGTATTAAGGTTTTCAGCAGCCCTACTCTGCTTGAAAGCACAGTGTGAGCACAGTATACGCATGTTACCAGCCGGCAAGCGGCTTGCCATTGGCATCTGCATATGCATGTAGCGCCCCGACAGACGGCGCCAGGCAGGGAAGACGTGCACTTGCTGCGCACTGGCGTGCTTCATGGGGTAACAGGAGGAGAAGAGAAGTTGCTAAGTTGGTGTGACCGATCTGGCATGCTTATGATACAAGGGGGACAGGCTACTTGCAGTGTTGCCAGGGTCACAAGCTTACAGAGACTCTAGCACAAGCAAGGATGGCTAGTATGTATATATATGGATAGATAGATAGATAGATAAAGTCCCGAGTAGTTTCCTATCAAGCCAGGGCTGACGAGGCTGTGGAATTCCACCAGGCACGTGGCCTCTGGAAATCCATGCATGACCATTAAGGCGCCAAAACAGTATGCATGCAGAAAGGCATGCAGTTAGCATATTGACCCAACGTGCATAACATGGTGGCAGTGTAGTAGCCATGCTACAAGCAGTAGCGCACATAGACTATGCATAACTCCCCATCATGCAAAGCATAGCATAGCATGACTTCAATTCAAATAGTCATGCTACACGCCCCTTCTCCAAAAAGAGCTCGCCCTCGAGCTCCACATTAGAAGTTGTTGACACAAAGGAGCAAAGTGACGGTACACGTCGTGTCATGGGCAGCAGCGGTGCAAGGGTGTTCAAAACCCACACATGTGAGAACACAGTACCGCTAGCATAAAGGACATCATGAAAACACAGGGTCTATGTAATCGCACATCAATATAGGCTTCAAGCTAAAGCC
>BBXU01001744.1:0-87589 GCA_001598975.1 Parachlorella kessleri
ATTAACCCCATAATGAAAGCCTCGGGAGCACACGAGATACGCCTCCACAAGGAGGTGCCTGCCCTTTCGGGACAAAAGCTGTTCAGTTGGCAAAGCCAGCCTATGTACCTCACTACCAGGAGATACAGAATCGCACAAACAGGCCTACGCCAGAAAGGCTTGCCTTTGTGCAGCGCAGACATATGCCAGCCGGTTAGGCTGCGTCTTCGTCTGTCTCCAGGTACACCCCTGTCTTGTTCATAGTCACCATGGGGAGAGCATGGCAGCAGACAAGGCTTGCGTATCACAGGCCCACAAGCCACACTACAGGTTGACTACAGGCCTCAGCACTCAACGCTCAGGTTGCCCTAAACGTGCCCCGCCTAGGCAGACCTAGTCAATGTTGCAAGTTCTCATGGCTTGACAAGTTTTAAAGCATGTTCCTTGTAATACCCGTTCTTGGCTCACCGCAATTGAGCCAGCATGCACCCACATTGAGTCCCGTAGGTAGCGTGGTTCGTCATGTGCATATATGCTGCACCATCATGCTCATCTAGCAGCAAGTATCTGGGCTTCCTAGCAGAGCAGCAACTGTGCCAACATCCCCGCACAAGCCCCAAGTAATGGGCTATGTCTCTAGTGCTGCCCTGCCCCTCAAAAGCTGCCAAAGCTGAGCTACAAGTGCCAGTCATGAAGCCTAGCTAGGTCGGCTGCCGCATGTCATGTAGCCTGCCCGTGTTCTTTTTCATATACAAATTGGGAAAGAGACCGAAAAGCAGAAATTTGGGCAGCGATTCTCCCTACTTATCAGTTCAGAGTTGGTGAGCCGGTGGCCTTCATTCACCACTGATCAGCACAGAGCCGAAACAATGGTCCTCGGGGAATCACCTAAACATCAGGCAACAAAAGAAGTGCCAGTTTGGAGTAGCATGCGCCCGTTATGCTGACATGGGCTTACGTGGCTGCTCCGTGGTCGTTTCGTGACCGGGATGAGCTTTGCAGCATGAGCCGAAGCCGGAACCCAGGTTGAAGGGTCGACAGCTGAAACCATCTGTAGCGCCCCGACAGACGGCGCCAGGCAGGGAAGACGTGCACTTGCTGCGCACTGGCGTGCTTCATGGGGTAACAGGAGGAGAAGAGAAGTTGCTAAGTTGGTGTGACCGATCTGGCATGCTTATGATACAAGGGGGACAGGCTACTTGCAGTGTTGCCAGGGTCACAAGCTTACAGAGACTCTAGCACAAGCAAGGATGGCTAGTATGTATATATATGGATAGATAGATAAAGTCCCGAGTAGTTTCCTATCAAGCCAGGGCTGACGAGGCTGTGGAATTCCACCAGGCACGTAGCCTCTGGAAATCCATGCATGACCAATAAGGCGCCAAAACAGTATGCATGCAGAAAGGCATGCAGTTAGCATATTGACCCAACGTGCATAACATGGTGGCAGTGTAGTAGCCATGCTACAAGCAGTAGCGCACATAGACTATGCATAACCCCCCATCATGCAAAGCATAGCATAGCATGACTTCAATTCAAATAGTCATGCTACAATGCATAGCAGTAAGTTTTGAAATCCCTGCAAACGTGCTGGCCATGAATGCTCACCAGGCAAGCATAAATATGTCTGCTTCTTTATACCTTATTCCTCGAGTACTCTAGCAAACAAATAGCTAATGTAACGGGGCTGGAAAGTTGATCATGGTAGCCATTGTGAAGCTCGAGGCCAGGAAGCTTGAGAATGCCTGGAGAGCAGGATGGTGAGTTACCCAGCGATTCAGCATCCCTTGCCTCATTCAGTGACTGGGATGATCCTTGCGTGCGCGATGCATTATCAATCGCCTAGGTAGGAAGTGATCGCATGCTGTGCATGCTGAGAGGTCCGCTCATGGTGGCATTAAGGGTGGATAACCCTACCTGCGCACCGTCGATATGACTTGTTCTGGTACGTAGCAGGTCCACGAGCACTGCTGGCAGGTCCACGAGCAGGTCGCCATGCAGGAGGCCGGAAACATGGAGCAATTGCAGGAGCTACTAGCCTTGACCCTGGCCATTAGTAATGGCCAGGGTCAAGGACGAGGCAGTGCAGGCCAGCCGCAGGTGCTCCTATTGCCGGCACAGCTTTGGTTGCCTTCTCAGCTGCCTGCAAGTCCGGCTCAAGAGCTAACTCAGAATCTGTACCCCTGCAGGTCCCTGCCTGCCATACCTGCTGGTCTGGCTGCTGCCGTGGAGGAGCTCTCTGACTGGCTCCACAACGAGACTTTGCTGGACCTGCTCCTGCGCACAGAGGGTGGCGGCCAGTTGACAGCAGACTTGCAGCGCACGTTTTGTGTGGGTGACCTCCTTGCTCGCTTTTGCAGCGCGGACGGTGTTGCGCAGAATTCAGCAGCTGTGGCTGCCTTCCTTCTTGGCCTCTGTGCCATAAGAGCAGTCGTGCCTGGACTAGCTGTGGACTATGCGGCCTTGATGGCGCTGGGTGTCCACATAGATTCTGCGCTGACCATCGCGTCGCAGCAGCATGACCCCAAGGAAGGTACGTACTGCTCAAACCTAGCGGTGCTGTGATTCACACTTTAGGCTGTTGCGGCGCCTGAGGGCACCCCCTGTGGGGTACCTGCCCATGCCGTGCGCCCGAAGGCGCCCCTTAACCGAAGCACATGCACCACTCGCCGCTCAGCTACGGCTGGGCACTAGGCCTGGTCGCAATTCCGAACGCAACCCACAAGCTTATGCACTTCCCGATACAGCTGGCGCGGGCGCAGGCAAGGTGGAGCAAGTCAGCAGGGCTATCATGTAGTTGGCGCCTTGGGTGGACGAGTCGTACCTGGAGCGGTGTGAATGACTGTGGCACAGCACCTTAAAGACAGGGCCTCCCCCGGAAGATACCTTGGAGGTTGCCTTAGCAGTCTGTGTCAAGCGTTTCAAGCCGGTCATCTCATTTCAACGATACAATGAGGTTAGCCTGGTGCGAAGGCTTCTGGCAGAAACTATGCGAACGGTAGGGGTACCCCATGACGTGCAGGTGTGGACTCGCTCACGAGCTTGCAGCAGCTGCGCCAGGCGTACGTGCGGGTTGTTGGCAATTGCATGTTGGAGGCTCGTATTGATGATCTGTGTGGTCTGGCCCTTCAAGGCGCTGTTATGGAGGCCCTGCTGCACCTCACCCTGGGCGAGCTCAGCGCAGCATGCCAGCTGGCAGAAGGGCGGCACAGCTGCCGGGCGGAACCAGCACCAAATGGCTCAGCATACCTGGCTCAGTCAGAGCAGCCTGCACTTCGTCTACAACCACACGAGCACTCCAGAGCTGCCAGTGGCCATGCTGCTCAGCTACTCAATATATTGTTTTCGTTGGCCAGAGAGGAGGCTCGTGAGGGCTGCATCAAATTGCAGCGTTTGATTGGCTTCGGGGCTGACCTTGTTGAGGTGGGGCAGGCGTCTTGTCAATGTCAGGATGTGAAATGTGGCAGCTTTGCTTCGTGCTGGCCGACAGTGGACACCATTAGTATATAGGCGATATGGTCGTTGCTTGCCCCGATTCAGATGCTTGGTCCCGAACTTGCTCAACGACATTTCATTTTGGGCACAGGTATCAACCAAGGAGAGCAATCCCGTGTTCCATGCTGCATGTGTCGGATCTTGAAAACCTGCCCTGCAGCCATGTCCCAAACTGCGTTATGCACTTCCATGCGTTTGCTGTAGGTATTTTGTTCGCGGCCTTTGATAATCTACCGCTATGGCCTGCAGGTGCTGAATCAACATACCAGCGCAGACGGCCAGCTGACCAGCCTGCAACCGGGAGTGTTAAGTCCGGCAGTTGATGGCCTTGGCATTGTGCTCTGTCTTCAGCTGGGGGTGGTGAAGTCCCTGAGACACCCAAGCAAGGCAGAGAAGGCAGCCCTGCAGGACGTTTTCAAGCAGCGGATGCAGTGGGTGGGGGCTGCAGCAGCGCTAGCGAAGGTCCTGCATCAGGTGGCCGATACTGCAGTGGGCGGCAGCACGGCTCAGCAGCGGGGCCTTGCGAGCGAGGTGGCATGCAGCGCTTGGACAGGCCTCCACACCGTTATACTTTTGATGCAGGATGTGTACTCCGGGCACTATGCGCCAGGGCATTCCAGCAATGCCAGTTGCCTAGGGAAGCCCGGCGGCTTTGCCATGGTGCCTGGCGCTGTTGAGCCTCTCCTGGAGCTGGCAGAGCTGCTGCTGCGGCTGGTAGCCAAGCTGCCTGCTCTGGCTGGGTTGTGGGTCAGCTTTGACACTATACAAGATCAGCACGAGCCAGCTAAGTTTCTCTGGGCAATTGGGGTCTACATCATCACCGACTTGACTGTTGCACCCTCACATGACATATCAGGCGCGTCAGATCATTGGCAGCCCGGGCATTGTGGCAAGGGTGATCGAAGCAGGGGCAGTAGCAGCAGTGGCGGCGGCGGCGGCGGCAGCAGCAGCAGCAGCTTGGTACCTAAGACCCTTCTGTGCAAGGTTGTCAGCCTGGCAGGCACAGCAGCCAAGCTTGGTCGCTGCCTGCCGGCCATAACGCCAGGACTTGGTCCCTGGGACTCTTCCCGTGCGCAGCAGTATCTGTTAATCGTGGAGCATGTGTCAGCCATGTGCTGCTCTGTTCTGACGCTTCAGCCACATCTAATAGACACCCCTGGCCCGCATCGCAGCCTGACCCGCCACCTGCAGAGCACAGGCTTCCTGGCCTTCCTGTGTCTGCCGGCTGTGTCATGGGCCCTGGGATGCCAGGACCTCCAGGCCAAGCACCTCCTGGCAGCAAACCAAAGGCCCGCCAATAACCTGTACAACCTGCTGGTTCAGGTGGGCAGTAAACTGCATGGTAAGTGCGTGCTGCACTTATTGTCGGCAGGGCTGAGTGGGAACCAACCTCAGCTCTTGTATGATGTGAGCCAGAAAGCCTATATCTCTCCAACAGTTCAGCAATTTCATGCCGCAATGGGATCGTCACGCACTGCACATAGTATCTTGCTGACATGCTTGTGCCATGGTGCCTAGACCGCTGCTCACGCCAGCCCGCTTCGAACGGTGAGTATTGTATCCTGCAGCTGCGGGAGCTCCACCTCGTCGATGATGCTGTGTGGGGAGGCGGCCTGGGCCCGCTGCTGAAGCACTACTTGCAGAAGCTACTGGTAAGAGTCATTGGGGTCGAGCACCAAATACCTTTCCTCCTCGCAAAAACCTGAACGATGGCAAGGCTCTACATTTCATCCACCTGCAGCTGGCCTGCAATTGGTTGGTCAGAGCGTCCTGACAGTGCACTGTGTTTTCACACCATGCCTGACAACCAGGCTGCCGCACTCATGATGTTGTGCTTTCTCAGGCTTGAGGTAGGTGAAGCGTCATGCGTCTTGAAACATTTCTGCTGATGCTTGGCCAACCTGCCTGTGGTACAGGGGGCAGATCATATGATTGGGGCAATGACAATACTCACGCAGCTCGGCGGATTGCTTGAAGCAAAGCACGCGGAGGCCCTTGCTGTGACCCTCGTCAAGGACGGCTTGCTGCAGGCTACAGCAGAGTATTGCTTGGGCCTGGTAACATGTCAAAACGTTAAGGTGAGTAGTCCATGAGCCCTGGTTGTTCCATACTGGTTCCTGCTGCCTTAGGGTCTGCCGCTTGCACTGCAACCTCGCCATGGTTGGAACGACCATTCAAGCATGATTAATGCATGAACGACTAACTAAATGGTAGCTCGAAGGTCATGTGGGCTCACGGTCTGCCGTCGACAACCATATAAATGAATAAATGAATAATTAAATAAGCCCAGGCCTCAGCTACGGCTGGGTGCCGAGTGATGCCCTGTGGCCACCAGTTGTCGAGGTTCAGGGCTGTTTGAATGTGAACTGTGGGGCTGCTGGAAACGGTTTCATTTATAACTGGTATTACATGGATGACGTGCATAAAGACAAGCACCATAATAGCAGCACCCTCGCAAGGGTGAGTGGCCCGCCCGCCGACAGTGAGACTGTCAATGACCAGACAATGGTCTGCAGAACATGGCTGCATGGAGTGCTTGGGACATTAGCAAGATTTTGTTGCCACACAACAGTAATCCCTTGCTGCGCAGGGAGCGGACGGGATGCTATTGTCAGTAGCGATGCTTCTGAGGGCTGTCTGCGCCTTGCTGGACGACAACGCCTCCACCGAGCTGCTAACCACCTTCTCATCACTGCTGAAAGACGTGCCGCCACTGCAAGCCTGTAACCGCACAACAGGCAGCCACGGGTCCAATGACGTTTTCATGTCTGTCCCGCGAGGGCCCTGGTTTGCAAAATATAAAACAGAGACGGCATGGACTAAGGTCTGCAGCAAGCTTCTCCCTGCTCTGTCAAGAACCTGCGAAGCGCTCGCTGAGGGCAGCCAGAAGGAGCAGCACCAAGATGGAATCTTTCGTGATGTGGCGGTGTCAGCCTGGACCTGCTGCAACCCGGCCTGCACCAACATGGCCAGCCACCAGGAGGCCTCCCTGGCGCTCAGCAAGTGCACAGGGTGCGGGGAGGCGCGCTACTGCAGCAAGTGAGTCGGTGTGGTACTGATGATTGGATGGCTTGGCTGTTTCTGCTTCTGAGGTTCAGAGGGTAGTTCTGTGGAGCCCCGCCATGAAGCAAAATCAGACGGCTAAGGTGCTGCCGCACGACGCACGTGTCAGCTCATTTGAGTGCAGACGCCTGCATGATGGGGCCATGGCATGCATGTGTACTGCCGCTGACATAGAGATCCTGTTCAACCGCAGGGCGTGCCAGAGGCATGACTGGCAGAGGCACAAGCCCATCTGCCGCGCCATAGCCTAGCTGAAGTGAGCCAGTGTTTGGGGATATAGCCAGGCAGGGCTTGGTTGCGTCTATTTGCCGCTTGCCATCAGCGAGGGAGTCTCTGCATGGGCAGGCGGCTTCAAACAGATGGAATCCAAAGACACTGTCTAAGTATTGTATAGGGGTTACAGTTTCAGAGTGCATGGGATTGCAGAGTTCATGGTTTATGAGCGTAGCGGCGATGATAGGTTGAGTGGTAGTTACGGAGTTCCAGCAGCGTGCGTATGCTACCATCTGGCGTTGAAAAGAGGTAAATGCAAAAAACATTTGTAAATTCTGATGAGCTTACCTTGCAGGTTCGGCATGCAAGCATATCCCTCATTATGATCATCTGTTACACTCTGCACCTCCATCTAGCAATCAAGTAACTCACATGATGAGGCTGGAAAGTTTGCCATTGTGAAGTGCATGGCCAGCTAGCTTCTACTTTTGGTCGAGTGTATACACGTAGAATCACATCAACTGCAAAGACTTTACACCCAGCATACTTCGAGGCGTAACAGCGGCCGCTTGGGGTAGTCTTGGCAAGTTGCAAGGAGACAACATGCTCATGCCCAGGCCTGCTCATGAGCATCAGCAAAAATTCTGCATCCAGCCCTGTCAGTCCAGCTCAACTCTCACTCCCTGTTCGCACTAGTTGCCACCCATGCTAAAACTTCGGCATCTTTATGTTTAGCTGACTAGCAGCCATTGAAGACTTTAAAGAAAATTTGGCGTGGAAGTACTTAAATAAGTACTTCCACGCCAAATTTTCTTTAAAGTCTTAGTTTTATAAATTACTGCAGCCTTCAGATTAGTACTAGTAGTGGCCTTGGTTAGGTCAGTTATCACTAGGACGAGAGGGTCCTGCAGAACAGCGCCAGTATAGAGCCAGGCCAGTAGCGCCAGGACAACGCCAGTAAAGGTGCAGTATCACACAGGACTGGCGTAGCACTGGCACGTACTGGCAGCCTTCTGGCGCTACCCCAGCGCGCCAGTCAGCCCGCCATTTGGGCGCCAGCGGGGGCCAGCCCGGTCACATCTAGAATACCGCCATTACAGCTCCATTGTGGCGCGGTATTGTGCCAGTTCAACCACAGGTAACCGCCAAGAATGAGCCAGTAAGTGGCCAGGAAGGGCGCTCCGGTTGGTGCAATATTGGCGCTGTTCTGCGGGCACCTGGGGAGACACTGGGATAGCGCCAGTGTAACCTCAATGTTGTGCAATACTGCGCCAGTTCAGCAACAGGTTGCATCCAGTACGCAGCCAGATTGCGGTCAGTAAAGGCCTTGGTTGGCGCAATATTGGCGCTGTTCTGCAGGCACCAGGGGCCCATATGGTGGGTCAGCCAGCTGGGCTGGCAGGCCTTTTCTTGCCTGGGTTTGTGCCATGTCTCTGTGCCCGTATCATGCTGCTGTTCTACAAAATGTAAAGACTTTTCTAGTAGGTAAGACCCACAGGCCACCAAGCCTGACACCGGGCTCAAATCACGGGTACAACCCACGGATACATACACACGACAGCATAGGCAAGGCAGCTCAACTCACAAGTCAAATGGAAGGGAACTTGTGCTGCTGCTTTGCTCTTTGCTTTCCAGCTCTCCTTTGCTAAGCTGCTACTTGTATGCTCCATGCTTGGTTGATGCTTTGAGTTTGTGCTGGTCTGTTGTTCTGCTCAGCCCATATCATGGGTTCCTGGTGCTCCTGGTAGGGGTCTTGTCATGACAAAGGCCAGACTGGTGTTACAACCTCATATATGCGGTGGCCTGAGCTTGTAACAACTCGCTATCATTGCAGCTCTAGAAGGAGGTTGCTGGGCCCCAGGGTCCTGCAGGACAGCGCCAGTATGCCGCCAATGTTGTCATATTCTGGCTCCAGACTGCCCCTGATTGTCTCAGTACTAGCCCAATAATGGCGCGCACAAACTGGCCCAGAATGGCGCTAGCCTGCATGGCAGTGTCGGCATACTGGCGCTGTTCTGCAGGACCCTCTCGTCCTAGTGGATGCATATATGGGACTGATCATCATGCTGAGGTCCACCGACCTCATGAGTCATGCTGGGCCTGCTGACCGGTCCCATGGTGGCATTAAAGTGGACAACCCTACCTCCTCACCGTCGATATGACTTGTGTCGGTGCGTGACAGGTCCTAGAGCAGGTCGCCATGCAAGGAGCCAAAAACATGGAGTTTTTACAGGAGCTAATAGCTAGAGTCAAGGAAGAGGCAGTGCAGGCCAGCCGCAGGTGCTCCCCTTAAGGGCAAGCTTGCAGGCACAGCATTGCTTGCCTTCTCACTGAGGGCTGGCAGCTGACTGCAGTCCGGCTCAAGAGCCCACTTGAGTAGAGCCGACTTGAGCTCATGGGCCTGATCAGATCGTGGACCCCCTGCAGGACCCTGCCTGTCATACCTGCGGGTCTGGCTGGTGCTGTTGAAGCGCTCTCTGACTGGCTTCACGGCGTGACTTCGATGGACCTGCTCCTGCGCACAGCGGGTGGCGGCCAGTTGATAGCAGACCTGCAGTGTGTGTTTTGCACGGGTGACCTCCTGGCTCGCTTTTGCAGCGAGGACGCTGTTGTGCACAATCCAGCAGCTGTAGATGCCTTCCTTCTTGGCCTGGGTGCCATAACAGCAGCCGTACCGGGGGTAGCTGTAGACTATCCGGCCCTGATGACGCTGGGTATTTAAATAGACTGTGCGCTGACCATCGCGTCGCAACACCAGGAACCCAACGAAGGTACGTACAAGTTTTTATGACCCCCTGCTGCAAACTAGCGGTCTTGCCAATTACGCTTCAAAGTGCGGTTGCGTCTGAGGCCGCCCTGTGGGGTACCTGCCCATGGCATGCGCCCAAAGGCAACCCCTGCACCCATGCCCCTGCACAGTGCCCACAGTGCACCATTCGTCACTAAGCAATGGCCGGGCACCAGGCCCGGGCGTATATAATCAAGTACAACCCAAAATCTCATGCACTCTTCGGTACAGCTGGTAGGCAAGGTGGAGAAGGGTCAGCAGGGACTGTTAGGTAGTAAGCGCCTTGGGTGGACGCAAGGCACCCATGGCGGGGTGAATGATTGTGTCAAAACACCTTGAACGGGCCTCCCTAGGAAGGTGCCTTGAAGGTTTTGCTTAGCGGTCTGCGTCGAGCGTTTCTAGCCTGTTATTACATGCCAGCGAGTCAGTGAGCTCAGCCTAGTACGACCGTTGTGGCATAACTATTTACAGTATGTGGACCGCATGGCGTGCAGGTGTGGACTCGCCCACCGGCTTGCAACAGCTTCGTCAGGCGTGCGTTTGGGTTGTTGGTACCTGCATATCTGACCATGTGGCGGGAGCTCAAGTTAAAGGCCGGTGTGGTGTGGCCCTCAAAAGCGCTGTTCTGGAGCCCCTGCTGCACCTGACTCTGGGAGAGCTAAATGAAGCGTGCCAGCTGGCAGAAGAACAGCATCGCGGCCGGGCAGAATCAGCAACAGATCGCTTAGGAAACCTGGAGGCAGAGCAGCCTGGATCTCGCCTCCAGCCACAAGAGCACACTAGAGCGGGTCACGCTGCTCGGCTGCTCACTGCATTGTTCCTGTTAGCTATGGAGGACCTTGGTCGGGGCGGCCTGGATTTGCAGCGCTTAATTGGCTGCGGGGCTGGCCTTGTTGAGGTGAGACTTGCGCCTTATTCAGCTTGGCCTGTGAAGGGAGGCAGCCTGGCTTTGTACTGGCCATTACTTGGACACCAGTGGTGAGTGGGTGGTGCTGTACAGCACATGTGCTCTGGTCGCCCCAAACCATGATGTTTGATCTCACACGTGCGCAACGCATTGGACTGGTTGGGCCAAGCTGTCAACGATAGAGTTGTCCCTCATGCATGGTGCACGGGTGGTCAACTGAAAGCAAACCTGCCCATGGCCGTTTGCCAGGCTAGCTTTTTGCAGTTGCATGAGATTCTCTAGGCACTTTGGACACGGCCTCCAATCATGGCCCCCGAAATGGCCCCCTAATCCCTGCTGCAGTGGCCTGCAGGTGTTGAATCAGTACACTAACTTAGATAGCCAGCTCACCAGCCTGCACTTCGAAGTGCTGCATCCGGCTGTCGAAGGCCTCGCCACTGTGCTGTACCTTCAGCGGGGGGTGCTGATGCCCCTGAGAGACTCTCAGGCGAGCGAGGCACAAGAGGCAGCCCTGAAGGGCGTCCTAAAGCAGCGGATGCAGTGGATGGGGGCTGCAGCAGCGCTGGCAAAGGTCTTACATTACCTGGCTGACGCTGCTGCTGGCGGCAGCAACAACATGGCTCAGCAAAGGGGCCTGGTGAGCGAGTTGGTGCGCGAAGCGTCGAGTGGCCTTCAGACCAGTATGGTATTGATGCAAGATTTGTACATGGGGCGCTATGAGCCAGGGCGTCCCAGCGATGCTACCTGCATAGGGCAGCCCGGGGGCTTTGCGGTGATACCTGGCGCTGTTGAGCCTCTTCTGGAGCTGGCAGAGCTGCTGCTAAGGCTGATATCCAAGCAGCCTGCTCTGGCTGGGTTGAAAGGCAGCCCCAGCACTGCACAAGACCATCACATGCCAGCTCAGCTTCTCCTGTCAATTGGAGCCTTCATCACCACCGACTTGCATGTTGCGTCTTCTTTACTCAAAATAAGGGAAGGTTCACAGCAGGGGCAGCCTGGGCAGTCCGGCCAGGGTAACCGCAGCATGGGCAGCAGCAGCAGCACCAGCAGCAGCAGCAGCAGCAGGGGGTTGGTACCAGAAACTCTTCTGTGGAAGGTTGTCAGCTTGGCAGGCACAGCAGCTAAGCTTGGTCGCTGCTTGCCTACCTTACCCCCAGGACTCGAGGAGACTTCCACCTTTGCTCAGCACTATCTACGTCTCGTACTGAATATGTCAGCCATGTGCTGCTCTGTCCTGGCCCTCACTCCGACTCAGCTAGGAACCCCTGGCCTGCAGCGCAGCGTGACACAGCACTTGAGAAGCACGGGGTTCCTGGCCTATCTGTGCCTGCCAGCAGTGGCCCGGGCCCTGGGATGCCCAGACCTCCCGGCCGAGTACCTCCTAAACACCTCCGAAGAGGATGAGATGCCCCCAGCTGACTTTCACAATCTGCTGGATCAGGTGGGCGTAAGCGCCTAGTAAGAAGTTATCTTGTGCTGCACTTGGTGCTGGCAGGGCATGGAGTGGAAGCTAACCCCAGCTTACGTACGGTGTGAGCGAGAAAGCCCCATACATCTCGAACCGTCGAGCACTTCTATAGCAAGAGGGACTGCCATGCACTGCGCATAGGTGCTCTTGCGGGCACGCTCCTGCCGTGGTTGCCAAGACCGCTGCTCCTGCCGGCCCGCTTCCATCGATGAATTCTGTATCTGCAGCTGCGGGAGCTTCACCTGATTGATGATGCTGTGAGGGGAGGCGGCCTGAAACTGCTGCTGAAGCATTACTGGCAAAAACTACTGGTAAGATCCATTGGGGCCAAGTGGACTAAGCACTGATTACTTCTAAGACCTTCCCTCTGATTTCAGCCTACACGTTGGAAAGGCTCCAGATTGCATATATCTGCAACGGGTGGCAACTGGTAGGTTGACACCATTTGGCACTGCGGTGCGTGTCTTTCACCAACCCTGGTTACCAAGCCGCTGCACGCATGATACTATATTTTCTCATGCTTTAGTCTGTTGAAGCGTCCGACGCCTTCTGCTGGTTCTTATCAAGTTCTGTCCGCAGTGCAGGCTGCGGGTCATGTGAGCGGGGCGGCGTCACTACTCTCGCAGCTATTCGTAGTGCTGGAAGAGGAGCACGGTGAGGCCCTTGCTGTCACCCTCGCCGGGGATGGCTTGCTGCAGGCCGCAGCAGAGTGTTGCTTAGGCCTGGTCAGGTGCCAAGAATCCAAGGTGAGGAGTGGGCAAAGCCTACTTGCGCCATGCAGGATCCTGCTGCCTGGGAGTCCGGTGCAAGCAATGAAATTGTTGTTGGGAAGACATGTGGTCTGACGGTCTGGCGCCCTTGTTCATTGCTGTCTTGCAAACGGTTGCAGGTGCGATGTGTGTTGCATGGGCAAACAAATAAAGAAGTAGATACGCTCAGGCCTCAATGGATGTTGCATGGGCAAGTTGTATGTTGAGAAGCGCCACACCAAATTAGCCCTTCAGACTTGATGTAGCTCCTGTCCAGAGAAGGGTTGCCATTGACTAAACAATGGACTGCAGAATATGGCTGCGTGAAGTGCTTCACCAACAAAGGCCCTCAGTTGCAACATGGTTGTTACTTTTTTGCAGGAGATGCACGAGATGGTAATATCAACCGCGCTGCTTCTAAGAGGTGTCTGCGTGGTGCTGGATGAGAACGTCTCCCCCGGGCTGCTGACCACCTTCTCCACACTGTTGGAGGGTGTGCCGGCACTTGAAGCCTGTATACGCAGAACCGGCAGCCACAGCTCCCAGGACGTTTCTATGTCTGCTCCGCGCGAGTCCTGGTTTGCAAAGTACAGATCGGATTGGTCATGGATCCCAGTCCGCGGCAAGGTTCTCCCAGCCCTCTCGACAGCATGCGAAGCGCTCGCCTCAGGCAGCGAGGCACAGCAGCAGAATGGCATGTTTCGTGATGTGGCGGTGTCAGCCTGGACCTGCTGCAACCCTGACTGCACCAACATGGACGGCCAGCGGGAGGCCTCCCTGCGGCTCAGCAAGTGTGCAGGGTGCGGGGAGGCGCGCTACTGCAGCAAGTGAGTCAGTGTGGGGATGTTGCTTCTGGGGCTGGCCTGTTATTTCTCACAGGGTAGCACAGAGGGCTGTGGAGCTCCGCAGTCATCCAGAAGCGCCAAAGGCTGTGGTGCAAGCGCCAAAGGCTGTGGTGCAAGCGCTATGCTGTTCATGCCAGCGCCCACCTGAGGGCGAGTGGTCGCATGAGGGGGCAGCTCATGGCAGAGCTATGCCTTCCGAAGCCTGATATCCTGCCAATTGGTGACCTAAATACCTAAGCCTGCTTGCGAGGCAGCTCATCCGACTTGTGCAGTCACTGGCAAGGGTGCTAGATATTGGAGTTGAATGTCATGGGTCCTCACCTTTGCCACCATACATTTGCTTGCAGGCGGTGCCAGCGGCAGGACTGGCGCCGCCATAAGCCCATTTGCCAGGGCATAAACCAGCTAAAGTGACAAGTGCCGGAGGGCTGTTGTGCGTTGTAAGAGATTGTCCACGCAAGGGAGTCAGATGAGAGGGTGGCCATGCATGGTAGCTCTGGGGTCTCGCCCTAGTGTTCCTACGCCAGCTAGAGGTCCAACAATTGAGTCAGAACACTGAAGCATAATCGTCACATTACTTGCAGTTCCATTAATAGAATCCATGTTGCTTTCTCCTTCTCTCCTGATGCCGCGGGTCTCATTCTGGCCAAGGTTTTACCAACTGTGTTACCTGCTGGTGTCACTGTTCGGTGCGCCGCCAGCACATGCAGGTACATGTGTACACCAGCACAGTTGCCTAAGCCAAACTACACCACTGACGGCCTATGGCTGTTGTTCTTGGCAACTGGGGTCTTGAACTTGTAACATGCATGAGATAGCCAGGTGTGTTCTGATCTTAAGATCAGAACAAGCTTGCTCTCTGAAGGGTGGCTTGCAGCCCAGATCTCCTGACATGGACGCAGCGCTGCTAGCAGTACTGGTCCACAGGCCTAGCACCACATGCTTTGTCATGCCAACAACTCAACCCCATGCTGAGCATGACCTGCATCATGGGGCCGCCTCGCTGAGAAAAAAGCCAAAATCTCACTCAGTTTCCGCTTCAGTTGAGTTTGGAGTGTAATAGCAAGGCGACCATGACGCCAGCAGATGCGGCTCAAGCCTTGGAACGGCTGCTGGAGTGCCAGCAGTTGTAGATTTCGTTCAGCACCAGGCAGCTGAAGTCAGGTACACCAACGTAATCCTGGAAAGCTGCAGTCACGTTAGCTGGACCTCTGAGCCACTCTGACAAACTCTGTATACATGTAACTCTGTACAGGCTCTCTTTGGCTGCCTGCAGTGCTCGGAAGGCCGTCCCTGCAGGCCTGGCTGCGGTTGTTGAGCTCCTGTCCTTGAGGTTGGGAGAGTGGGGCAGCAATGACACTCTTCACAATATCCTGAAGGCTGGAGGAAGTGACCTGGCAACAAGTCTGCAAAGCGTCTACTGCGAAGGCAGCTTGCTTACCAGCCTCTGCAGCATTGAGTGCACTGGTGATGCTATATTGCAACACCCAGCGACAGTTGGGTTCTTCCTCCTAGGCGTCTCTGTAGTGGCAGCTGCCCTGCCAACAGCAGCTGTGGACTGTGCACCGCTCAAAGATTTGGCTTGCTACCTGGACGCTCATCTTGTCCGAGCAATTGAGCCTCCTACAGCCACACAGGAAGGTGGGTCGCCGGACAGGAAATTCTTGGCCTCAAGCAAGCCCAGCGGCAACGTACAGCATTCAGTAAGCTAGCCATCTCCAATTACTGTCAATGTTCCTTTCTATGTCAACCATGACTTACCCAGCCAGGTCTTGCGGCATCCCTGCAATTTGACTCTCTTAGGGAGTTGGATGTGGCCTTCTGCAATCCAGTCACGTGGTCCGGCATATCACAAACACCCCCTTGCAATTGATATCATGTGGCGGTACCAATGCCTTGCACTGCAGGGGCCCAAGCGCTCACCACATTGTACTTCCTGCGCCACATGTGTGTGAGGGCCATAGCCGCCTGCATGTTAGCCCCACGCACTCCTGAGCAATGGGGACTGGATGCAGCAAGCCCTGCCCTAGAGTCCATGCTGCACCTGGCCCTGGGAGAGCTCAGCATTGCGTGTCAGCTGTCAATAGATTACCACGGCGGCTTGGCAGAAGCACCTCTGGATGGCTCTGCACGCTCGGGTCAGACAGCGCAGCCCAAACCCGACCTGCGACCACAAGAGGACGCCAGATTTTCTGCTCAGCTGCTGCTCTCTCAACTGGCTATGTTAGCTATGGAGGCAGCTCACATGGGTGCCCTTAGCTTGCAGCGCTTGGTTGGCTGCGGGGCTGACTTAGTTGAGGTGAGGCCCGCACTTGGTTGTGCTGCAGTAACATGTTATTGCAGCCCTGTTCAGTCGCTGTACAGCGACTTAACTTTCAGTGCCCACTATTGGTGGAAGGGGTGGTGCTGTCCTTCCTGACTGTCGTTGAGTTTTCAGCCAAGCCACCTTGCGCAGTGACATTTGAAGGATTGGACACAGGCGTCGTCCACGAAAGGGCGGTCCTCCTCCTCGTGATGCGCTTGTGGTGCTCGCTATCCTGCCCCATGGACGCTTCCTGCACTGACTGGTTTCACAGTTGGATGACGTATCATCGGCGTTTTGTCAAGGTCAGACTTAAAATCCATGGTTTCCTGACTTGCAGGTGGTCGACAACTATCTCAACGGAGATAGCCAGCCCACCAACCTGCCGCCCAAGCAGTTGGACCCTGCGGTTTGCGGCCTTTCCACCGTGATGCAGCATCAGCTGATTGTGCTGGCTGGCCTGAGGGAATTACAACCGAACAGAGCACAAGAGGCAGCCCTGAAGGACGTCTTGAACCAGAGGATGCACTGGGTGGGGGCGGCCGCAGCGCTGACAAAAGTCCTGCATTGTGTGGCCGATGCTGGTCCTGGCGGCGGCGACAGCACGGTGCAGCAGTGGTGCCTTGCGAGCGAGCTGCCAGGCGCGGCCATGAAGGGTCTTAAGGCCGTTATCTTAATAATGCAAGATGTGTACATGGGGCGCTATGAGCCAGGGCGCCCCAGCAAAGGCGACTGCATAGGGGAGCCTGGAGGCTTTGCCATGGTGCCTGGCGCTGTTGCGCCTCTCCTGGAGCTGGCAGAGCTGCTGCTACGGCTGGTAGCCAAACAGCCTGTTCTGGCTGGGTTATTGATCAGCTCTGACCCTGACCAAGACAGGTCAGCTGGGCTTCCCTTCCTAGCTGTGTCCTTTATAACCACCGACTTGAATTTTGCCGCCGCAAATCAAAATTCAAGCGTGGTGCAGCGGGGGCATCCCAGGCAGTCCGGCGAGGGTGACCAAAGCAGGAGCAGCTCCGCCAGCGACAGCAGCAGCAGCAGCAGCAGCAGCAGTGATAGGGACTTAGCTCCTGAGGCTGAGGCCCTTTTGCAGAAGGTTGCCAGCTTGGCAGGCACAGCAGCAAAGCTTGGTCGCTGCCTGCCTGCGATGACCCCAGGACCCATGGGTTCTTCAGACTTTGCGTGTCACCACTACTGCATCGCAAAGAATGTCGTAGCCATGTGCTGCAGTGTCCTGGCCCTGAACTCGCATGTCATCCAGGCACCTGGCCTGCACCGCAGCCTGACTCAGCACTTCAGAAGCACAGGCTTCCTGCCCTTCCTGTGGCTGCCAGCCCTGGCACAGGCCATGGGATGCCCCGACCTGCAGCCCGCCCATCTCTTGACAGAAGATGCAAGTCCCACAACTGACGTGCGTGATCTGCTGATTCAGGCGAGCATGATCTGCACGGCCAGGTGCCATGCTGTGCTGCACTGGAGGCAAGGCCGGCCTGGATGGGGACAAACATCGAGGTCGAAATATCGACATGAGCAGATATCAGCTCATCAGCGACATCGCCCAGCCAGGCCATATCCCCTGACGACGATCAGCAGGCAAAAATAGTACTGCATTGCACACTCTGCTGAGACTTGTTTGAGAAGGCCCTGGCCAGGACCGCTCCTGCTGCTAGCTGGCCATGAATGACTCGTACATCATCTTGCAGCTGTGGGAGCTCCACCTTCTTAACGATGCTGTGAGGGGAGGGGGCCTGGGCCCGCTGCTGAAGCACTATGTGCACAAGCTTCTGGTAAGACTTACTGGGCCCCGCTGCGTGGAGCACCAAGGGTGTCAGGACCTTCCCTGGATTCGATAAGAATAGGGCGGCCTACAAGGCTCCACATTGCATTGATCGGTGGGTGCATGTTTCTTTTATTGTACTGTGTTGCAGCATCCTGGCATTGCAGCTACATGTCTTTACCAGGCCAGATGGTCCGGCCGCACGCACGACTCTGTGTGTTTTCAGTCTTTCTGAAGATTTGAGAGATTACATTAAATCTTTTTGTTAATCCTCGCCAAGCTCCCTGTGGTGCAGGGAGTGGGTTATTTAAGCGGGGCAAACACAATGCTCATGCAGCTCGGTGAAGAGCTTGAAGCTGAGCACACTGAGGCTCTTGCTCTAGCCGTCGCCAAGGATGGGATGCTACAAGTTGCAGCAGACTACTGCTTAAGCCTGGCCAGATGCGGGAAAGTTAAGGTGAGTAGAGGCAGAGCATACATGTTTTGCACTAGACCTGCTGCCTTAGGTCCCGCGGCATGTACTTCCCTGATCTTTGAACTTGTACTACGATCTGCAGCCGATGTTCATGACTGGCTTACACCTGCAGATCGTAGGACAAGGTATGTGCTCTGTGGCTGCTGCAAAAAGTGCGATTGAGATATGTCTTACATGCTGCTCGCATTGTTACCACTCTTGAATACCAGAGCCTCCAACCCGCCCAGACGAGGAACCTGAGTAACCGAACCATTGAATTACGACATGGCTGCAAAACGTGCTTAGCCGTAACAACAAGCCCTGTAGGTTCCACCGTTGCTTCACTTTTATTATGCAGGGGACGGAGTGGATGCTCATGGCATCCACAGTGATGCTTCTCAGGGCGGTCTGCTCCGTGCTGGACGAGAATGCCTCCATCGGGCTGCTGACCACCTTTTCAAGGTTGCTGGACAGTGTGCCGGCACTGAAAGTCTGTAGGCGCATAACAGGCAGCCACGGTCCCAGAGACTTTTCGGTGATTGCTCCGTCAGGTCCCTGGGTTGCAAGATACAAGACACCTTCGGCATGGATACAGGTCTGCAGCAAGCTTATCCCTGCGCTTTTGACAGCATGCGAAGCGCTCGCCTCAACCAGCCAGAAGGAGCCGCAGCAGGATGGTATCTTCCGAGATGTGGCGGTGTCAGCCTGGACCTGCTGCAACCCCGGCTGTACCAACATGGCCGGCCAGCAGGAGGCCTCCCTGGGGCTAAGCAAGTGCGCGGGCTGCGGGGAGGCGCGCTACTGCAGCAAGTGAGTCACATCGGGATGTGGCCTGAGTGGCTTGCCTGTTCCTGCTTCTGATACTAGCTAGGTATAGCCAAAATGGGCTGTGGAGCTCCGCCGTCATCCAGCGGGGCAGCGCTATGCTTTTGATGTCAGCTTCCACCTGAGCGCAGGTGGTCGCATGAAGGGGCAGCTCGTGGCAGAGCTACCATTCTCCTTCTGCCTTAAAGCCAACTGTGGCCTAATTACCTGGGCATGCTTGCGAGGCAGTTCATCCGACATGTGCAGTCACTGCCACGGGTGCGAGGTATTAAGTCGATTGGCATGTGTCCTCACCTTTGCCACCATACACATGCAGGCAGTGCCAACGGCAGGACTGGCGCCGCCATAAGCCCATCTGCCAGGCAATCAGGCCGCTAAAGTGACAAGTGCCGGATGGCAGTTGTGTGTTGTAAGAGATTATCCAAGCGAGGGAGTCAGATGAGAGGGCGCCCATGCATGCTAGTTCTGAGGTCTCGCCCTACAGTACTGTTCCTACGCCAGCTGGAGGTTCAACAGCTCGGTTCAGAACACATAATCGTCACATATCTTGGAGTCCCATCAATAGAGTTCATGCTGCTTGTTTCTTTCCGAATGATGCTGTGGGTGTCATTCTGGCCAAGTCTTACCAACTGCGTTGCCTACTGGTGTAACTATCAGGTGCACGGCCAGCATATGCATGCCACATGCATGCATCAGCACAGTTGCTCACCAAACACCAGTGGGCTTCGTTGATGTTATTAGCAAGTGAGGTCTTGACATACATCAGATAGACAGGTGTACACCACATGTGTTCTAGTCTGGCTTTCTGAAAGGTGGCTTGCACTCCAGATCCCCTGACATGGATGCAGCAGTCCACGACGCCTGCTTTACAGCAGGAAATTTCTCATGCCACAACTCACGATTTATGATCTGCGTGCTGGGTGCTCCATGCTCCGCCTGCTCATGCGCCGTCCCCTGAGGTGACAACCCAAGCCGCCCAATGGCCGACGGGTGTGCATATGCAGGGTCTAGTCACACACCGAAACCAGCAGGACGCGATGTTACAAGCAGGAGAAATTGTAGCGCACCTTAGTGAGCTGGTTGCTCGCGTTCAGGATGAGGCAAACAAGGCCAGCCAGAGGTGCTTTTGACAGACAAAACCACCAGCAACAGGATCAGCTGTGCTTCCTGTGCGAGAGCATGGCCGCCTTTCCACAGGCACGCTTGGCCATCCCCTGACTGAAGGTAGCCCTTTCCTTGGCCCTCTGCAGTACCCAGCCCACAGTCCCCGCGGGTCTGGCAGCGGCTCTGGAGCATATGGCCGTCCTGTGCCTCAGAAGCGGCAGGAGTGAAACGGAGTACCAGGCGCTAATGCACGCAGCAGGCCGCGGTCACCTGGCCGTTGACTTGCAGAAGATGTACTGCGAGGGCAGCCTGCTCAAGCGCTTCTGCTCTGCCGAAGCTTTTGTGCAAGCGCCGAAAGCGGTGGTCTCCTTCCTGTTCTTCTTATGCGTTGTCACAAACGCTTTGCCACTGGCAAACGTTGACTATGCGGCGCTGTGGCAGGTGGCCTGCCGTATAGACTCCGCCCTAGCCGATACAGAGGAAAGTGGTGAGTGTGAGTGTGGTGTGACATGCTTTATCGATTTGCATGGGAGCATGTCAGACTGCTGGCTGTGCATGTCAGTCTAACATTGTACGGTAGTCTATAGCTGGAGGCCCTGCAATAGCACGGGTTGGCAGTATGCATTCCAGGGTAATCAAGCGCAGCTGGGTAGTGGGGCTAACATTTTGAACTGTCAACCCCTGTTTAGGTATATTTTAGGACTGCTTGAAAGCAGCCCTAAACGTCTGATTGTCCAGAGCATCCCCCCTCCGCGCCTTGCTATGACTACAAATGCCTGGTTGTCCTGTAGGCGCCAGATGTTCCGAAGCATCACATAGCACACTGTGGTACCTGCGCAGAGCATTCATCCGGTTTGCTGGCCGAAGCTTGATACGGGCGGATGCCATAAAGGCATAGGGTCTGAGCTTGGATAGCCCTGCCTTGGGGCCCATGCTTCACCTGGCCCTGGGGGAGCTGAGCGCGGGGTGCCAGCGGGCTGCAAAGCAGCTTGAGAGCTTGGGGGGGCCACCAGATAGGCGCGTTGATGAGCGACACCTTGGAGAACACCACAGGGCCAGCTGCTCTGTGGGGGAGATCCCTATGCACTATGTGCCTCCTGGGCGGCAATGACTTTGTTGCCACTGGCTACGACAGCAGCCGAGCAAGGACGCCTCAGTTCTTCATCCTTGGAGCGCCTCATGCGCTTGACACCAGCACTCATCAATGTGAGTTGTAAGTCATACGTTCTGACAGCAATGTTCCAAGCGAGGGAGGTTGTAAGAGTGCAGTAGACTGCCATGAGGGGAGGCAAGCCTACCAAAACGGGCTTACGGGCATGTAGTGTGCTTGCTGTTCCTGAGTGGGCAACACAGCCCGCTTAGGTCTATTCAAGCGGCTGACAGCCCATCACCATATCACTGCATCTTATCACTCGAAAGCAATATGTTCAATGCAGTCCTCCGGAAGCTATCGACATTAGCCTCTATGGCTAGGGTGGCCGTTTGCACAGTCGGCTATCTGTTTGTAGCTGAGTGGACCGCCAGCTGCTCCCTGTGTAGGTTCTGTTGGCTTACGCGCCCCACGCCAGCCGACTCACAGGGTCGCACTATGAGGTATTTGGCTGGGCAGTGCGCTACCTTAGCGCAATGCTGTTGCTGCAGCAGCGCCTGCTTCAGCCCTTCAAATCAACACGGCTGAGCAAGGCACAAAAGGCGACTCTTACGGCCATTCTCGAGCAGCGCATGCAGTGGGCAACTGCAGCTGCAGCGTTTGCGAAGGTCTTGCATTCGGCAGCAGATGCCGCGGTCCTAGGCAGTGAGGCTGGTTGGGTGGAGTTGCTACAGGACGCAACGGTCGAAGGGGCTGTTACGGGCCTCTTGGCAGCACTGCAACTAGTAAGAGATGTTTTCGACAGCTGCTGTGGGAATGAAATTGTCAGTCTACCTAGCTGCACAGGGGGGCTCCCAGCCTTCTCCAAGCTGCCTGGTGCTGTGGGGCCACTGGTGGAGTTGGTTGAGCTGCTGCTGCGGCTGGCTTCAAAGCAGCATGTCCTTGACACCTTAGTTTCAGGTCGGGAGCCTGCAGACGGTGACCGCAGTGATCTGGCTGACAGTGTCTGGAACACGACGGCCATGTTGGCAGGCGACTTGGTCATTGCTCCCTCACTTAAGCTGTCAGCCAGGCCAGCTCAAAGGAAGGAAGGGCAGCCTGCCACAAGCAGTCAGAGCGGCGGCGGCGAGGACAGCAGCAGTAGCAGCAGCAGCAAGTGTCCCACAGGTCTGACGGCCCAACCTCTGCTGCAGAATGTGGCGAGCTTGGCAGCGACAGCAGTTAAGCTTGGCCGGTACTTGCCGCAGCAAGGCCCTGGCGGTGGGCCTTGCATGTCCGAAGGCCCTCATGGCGTATACGGGTTCCTTTCAGAGCAAGTCGCTGAGCTGTGCGGCAGGGCCCTAGCTTGCAGCTCACAGCTGGTAGAAAGCCCTGGCCCGCAGCGCAGCCTGACGGGCCACTTGCAAAGGACAGGCTTCCTGGCCTTCCTGTGCTTGCCAGCCCTGGCACAGGCACAAGACGCCTTGGTTCGACACGGTGGAAACCTTGTGCCGAGGGCAAAGGGAACCACCACGTTCATCACAGACGTCTTACTAATGGTGCGCTTGAGCACTTAACAGGAACCGTGCTTCACTGTGTAGCCTGTCTGACAGACGGAAGCAGACCCGCTGGAAAGCAAAGACATAGGCACCCAGGGAACAGTGGCCGCTGTGCTATGCTCAACCTGGAGGCTTTAAAGGGTGCCATCGGCATCAGCTGGGCAGCGGGGTATCTTGCAGAAGTCTGCACCCTTCGAAGGGTGCAAGCTGTGAATGATTACATTTCCGAAGTGCACCAAACCTCATCTTGCTGTCCATGCAGTTGAAGGAGCTCCAGCTTCTTGATGATGCAGTGAGGGGCGGCGGCCTGGGGCGGCTGCTGACACACTATTTCAAGAACCTCCTGGTAGGTCAGCAGGGACCTTCAACAGTCGTCTGACTGCATATCAGGTTACTAGAGGCTGGTCTTTGAGTGCCTGATGAGCGGCTTGCCATGCAGGCGGAAATAAACATGTACTGTGTGTGTTTCATGCAACCTGCAATTGCATGGGAGGACCCCTGCAACCGTATACGGGGGAGGGCACCGAACTGTCAGCTTGCAAGCTCATTTCCATGAGAACCTTGCGTCCCCCACACAAACTCGCCCAGCTGCCATTGCAACCGTCCACCCTCTGTGTAAGCTGCAGGGCTTGGCCGGTGGAAGCAATGCAGCACCCTTTCTGCTATTCGTTTGCTCAACACTCACGGCCGAGGACACCGAGGGCCTGGCGGTTGCCCTTGTAGTTGACGGCCTGTTGGAGGCTGCAACTCGCCATTCAGCAAAGTGGGCGGACGGCAGTCGTCGCAAAAGTCGTGTTGCGGAGGTAAGAGAGGAGAGATGGGTCCTGCTGTTGCTTGTTGAACCTCCAGCCTTGCCTTCCTAGATAGGGAGATCAGTAAGCTGCTCCAAGAGGCACTCCTTCTATGCATTACGTTTCCACTCGCCCTGGAATCCACGGTTTGAGTAAACCTGCCTGCTGAGACTTGCACTGCAGCAGCAAAGCTGCACTCGCTGCCTGATGACGGTCTGCTATTGGCAAATGCAGGATGCTGCACTACTAATCCCAGCCGCTACAGTTCTGCTGCTCCGGACGGTCTGCGCTGTGCTGGATGAGCATGCCTCCACCGTGCTGTTAGGCACCTTCGCAGCACTGCTTGAGGATGTACCCCCGCTGCACGCCTGCTTGGGCAAGTCCACAGACGCCATGGCCAGCCTGGCCGCCAGCGGCACCACAAAAATAATTGAAGTACCATATGGCCCCTGGCTTGATAAGGTTAGCCTAATAAGCTAGTAGCACCAGGCAGGCGTGGCAGCAGGTCCACGGCGAGTTACTGCCTGCCCTCTTGTCAGCATGCCAGCAGATCACCAGCAGCCAGCTGCATCAGCAGGATGGAATGTTCCGCGATGTGGCGGTGTCAGCCAGGACCTGCTGCAGCCCCAGTTGCAAGAACATGCAAGGGTATTGGGAGGCTTCCCTGCCGCGGAGCAAGTGTGCGGGGTGCGGGGAGGCGCTCTACTGCAGCAGGCAAGATTGGACTTTGCAGGAATACTTGTTTGCAAGTGTTGCCATGCCGCACTGGAGCCTGGGGAAGTATGACAAAAGGTCAGGCGTACGAGGCTGCAGCTGTATTCTACGGGGTTAAAGGACCACTGCTTCTGCTCAAGCAAGCTTGGTGACATGCCGCTGCAACATGCAGCAACAACATGGGTGGGTTTGGTCTGCGGCAGTGGCAGTAGCCAGGTGTATCGCTTTGGGGTGCAAATGATTCATCCTGCATGCCTTGTATTCATGTCAGCCTATCTGCAACCGGGTGCAGGCAGTGCCAACGGCAGGATTGGCGGCGGCACAAGCCCATCTGCCAGGCCATCAGAGACCTGAAGTGATGAGCTGTCTTTGAAGAAGTCTTGTAGTACTAGGCTGTGACCTGAGGCCTCGCAAGGGGCTCCTGCTATCAGAAAGGCGCCACATGGTAGTTGCCACTCAAAGAATAGAGCTTGTGGGCTGCATGCATGTGGCGAGTTCGTTCATTCCAGCAGCTGCTGTGATTGAGACCAAGAAGGGCTCCGATATGTTGTGCATGTGCTCTTCTGCTGATGCTGCACAATGCGTTTCATGATGGCCTCAGACAATTCCTTGTACACAGGTGGGTCGGACAGGTTGGTGTGCCTACGAATGTGTAGTTTCGTGCTGACACTAGAATACATGCCTGGACAGAGCACTGCGTAGCTATGCACTACAACCCAGTAGAGGCGGTTCCCTTGGTGCCAGCGAAACAACACATGCGTGTGTTGTGAGAGCAAGCTGGTTCACAACTATGACTGGCACAATCTACATAGTACCTGAGCTACTAGCTCAGGTACCTCCTAGTAGGATGCCGTCATGCAGTGCCTGCCTTCTCAAATCTTGCATTCATGGACTCATGACAATTGTACAGCATGCTGGGCCTGCTCTGCGCATTCTCACCTGACGAGGAGGCAACCTCGTCAGCTCTTCGCTTACTGCCCCAGTTGTCATATGCATACAGTCCAGCGAAACCGTGTAGCACAACCAGAATGCTGGCCACAGGTCTGGATCATCTACATCTAGGGTTTAGCATGGTACCCAGGGGATACTCACCTGGTATGGGTACAAAAAGTTACATCTCCTCTTGCATGGGTACCCATTGGTACCCATGGTCCCCTACAAAGCTGTACAAATTCGTACTGGTGAAACTTGGTACTTTATTGTGCCAGTGCCAAACTGTGGCAAGTGGTACCCATAGCAGCAGGCACCGCCTTGTGCCAGTCATGGTTTGTACTACAGTGTACCAACAGAAAGCAGCACATACTGCTACATGGACAGGTAGCTGCCTCCGATCACATTGGCATGCTGGGCTTTTGACTGGGCACCCCTGCCAATCAGCTTGTAGATCACTGTCCATACCCACAGTTCGGCTACGAGCTAGACTCCGATCTTACAAGTGAGTTCAGCAGCCAGCCACGTCCGCCAAGTGTAGAAGCACAAAGCTTAAGCAAAGGTTATATTTTAGTAACGCCGCCAATACTTGCTGCGATGCGGCTGCCAGTAGTCGCTATAGTGAGGCTAGCTCAAACCACACCGCCTCAGCAAGCCCCTAGAGATATTAGATCTGCAGCATAGCAAAAGGAGCGGGTGTCACGGACATCGGAGTGCATACCTGGAGCTGCCCTATGCAAGCTTTGGGATTTCTTGCAACAAATTTTGCTGTCAACAAGCGTCCCTACAAGTCCACAGGTAGAAGTGCGTACTAGCAAATCTTGCACTGCACTCCAGCACTGCAACACATAGCGCAAAGTAACAGCTCCTAAGCAGCGCATGCTGGCAGTATAGGGCAGCCCCCTCCCTCAGTCGCAGCACAGGAAGTGCTTGTCAGCTTCAGTGCATATACTCCGCTGAACTCGCACTTGCCTTGGAACCCCGCGCAGGTAAACGGCTTGAACGGCGGCAACTGTGGCTCATCCCCAGTTGCCAAGTTTGGGAACCAGGGGACACACTTCAATCAATAACTGTTATTGCCTGGAGTACCGCGCCTAGAGAACCGCGCCTGGAGTAGCGCGCCTGCAGTATGAAAGTAAACTCTTTAGGGATGGATGCAAGCTTCCTTGGCTGTGCAGCACATCTGGCAGGCTCCTCCTGCACTGCAACCTGTGGGGCACCCACGGCCACGCAGCCTACCTTGCGGGTCATGTCCTTGTTTGGTAAAAGCGCCCCAGCCACGGCTTTCAGTCTTGTCCTTGGCTCACTAATAAAACTCCTATCCTGGACACCTGTAAAGCACGGCTTACAAGTGGCCGTGATCAAACAGTGCCAGCGAAACGCCGCTAAAGAGTTGACTGGCCAGAGTTGGGTCAACACGCACCCACGCTCTCCACGGTCAACGCCGTGAGGCTACACGCGTTGGCTTCGCCGACCTCATATTCGCCCAAGCCTGATCTTGCTGGCATCGCCTCATGGCCGATGGGTCGGATCGATCATCTGATGAGCGACAAGGCTTCATTTAGTTCAGCTGAGATTCAAGAATGAAATACGACGGAGACAGCCACCGCAGTGCGCACTTGCAAGGACTTGGCATGCTAGCATGCTCAGGTCACCCCCAGGTCAGCAGGCACCGCATGGGCGCTGGAGCCACTGTGCGCCACAGCGGTGTGCATATCGACCTTGTCATGTCAAGAATAAACGGAAGCTATGATCGTGGGCTAGGACACTGTACTAGTGCACTCTCAGCCCCGCTCCAGGTGCATTGTATTGGTGCCTTGTTGTGCCGTGCAAGCATTGTTGCAACTGTGCACCCTCGCCAATAGTACAAAGAAGTAGGGTATAGCCAGGGCCACCAGTGGCTACCTTACTGCAGAGACACCCCAGTGTAGGAGATTGCAACAGTACTGGTGGGGTATACCTGCAACTTTGTACTTATGAGCACTGGTCCCAGGTGGGTACAAAAAAGCACACCTGCAAGGGTGCAATCGGGTACCAGGCTAGCACGGGTACACAAAGGTACCATATAGTGCGGTCCAATATGGTACCGAGTGGGTGCCCATGCAAGTCAGCACCCACTGGATACAATGCTTTGGCCTAGATGCTAGATGACGACGTAGCACGAGTACAGGAGCTGCTGGCTCGTATTAAGGCTGAGGCAGAGGAGGCCAGGTGCCCTTTGAGACCAAAGATAGTCCCATATGGCAGAGCTACTGGCTGGTGCCAACCCCTACTTGTCCCCTGACCACTTGCAGTGCCCAACCTGCCGTGCCCACTGGCCTGGCAGCGGCTGTGCTAGAGCTGTCCGATCGGCTGGGACTCTACAGCGATAACGAGTCGCTTGATAAAACAATACTTGCTGCCGCCGGCGGCAGCCAGCTGGCAGTGGACCTGCAGCATGTCTTCTGCTCTGGCACCCTGCTTACACGCCTCTGCAGCCGAGCAGCGGTTGAGCAAGACCCAGCCGCTGTGACTGCCTTCCTCCGGGGCCTGACTTCTGTGGTGGAAGCCCTGCCCTCGGCAGCTGTTGACTTTGTAGCTCTCAGGGATGTGGCTGGTTATATAGATGATGCTCTAGCCATAGCAGAGCATCACCACAACGCCGAGGCAGGCAAGTTCATATCACAGAGTCCCACTCCATGTCAGTAGTGTTTTAGCGGTGCAGGTGCTGGTCTTCACCTCATTCTCTTGCAGTGCTCTTTTTGCCGCATGTGGTGAACTGTAGTAATATCAAAGGCATCTGATGTCGACGCCAGGGGGGCATACCTACTGCAACTACTTCCTTCACACAATGCCAACTGTTTTGTAACCAGACACACTAATGCGATCATCCACCTCTGCCATGCAGGCTCTAACACCACCAGCACTCTCTTGGCTGCGCAGCAGCATGCGATGTGTCAAAAGATGCGCGAGGCCTTCGTGATCTTTGCATTTAGGTGCATGCAAGCACCCGGCGCTGCAGAACGGTGGGGTTTGAGTCCTGCAAGCCCTGCCCTGGAGCCCATGCTGCACCTGGCCCTGGGACAGCTCAGCGCAGCATGCCAGCTGGCAGCAGAGCAGCCTGTCGGCTTAGCAGCGCTTCCAAGCAAGGTTAGAAGGCAATTGCTGGAACAGCAACCTGAACTTGAGATCCTAGCCAATGCCCATGGTAAGGCGTGGGGTGCGGCCTCGCTGTCCAGGAGGCTGCTGGCGACGGCGCTGGAGGCAGCTGCACAGGGGCGCTTGAACCTGCAGCGTCTCATGCTTCGTGCACCAGGATTCATCAAGGTGTGTTTTGCATGGCGGGGTCTTCTGAACGCCTGAATCGCTGACAAATGGCCAGCGACCAGTTGGGTCAAATGCCCACAGGACGGTGCTTGGGCCCCAAGGCTGCTGCAGTGGAGCGCTGTATACCAGCTGAGGTGCGACAGAGCATCATGCTGTAAACCCCATACGCAAGTCGCGAGGCGAAATCGCCATGTTGAATGCGACCACGCACTTCTTTGTTGCAGGTTCTGGACCATTACGCCACCCAAACCACCCCACAGAAGCACCCACACCCAAGGATCCAGGGCTTGGGGGTCATCGGCCTCGTAATCGTGCTGCTGCTGCAGCAGCGGCTGTTCCGCTACCTAACAACCCCATTGCCAAGCCAGACAGACTATCCTGTCCTTGAAAGGGCTATGGCACAGCGCATGCAGTGGATAGTTGCAGCGGCAGGGCTAGCTAGGCTATTGCACTCCACAGACATTGATGCTGCTGCATTATCTCCTGCTCGCGGCAGCAGCAGCAGTAGTGGCAGCGGTGGCGAGCGCGGCTGGTGGTAGTGAAGCCAGGGGCCACCCTCGGGGAGGCCATCTGGGGTCTTAATGCGGTGCTTGCCATGATACGGGACAGCCTGGGAGCAACCTGTGCCAGCTTCATGACATCCACAGGGACCCTTCCGACGTTTGCCAAGCTGCCTGGCGCTGAGGCTGCAACTCTGAGTTTGACAGAAATGCTGCTGCGGCTGATACCCAAGCGGCCTGCCATTGAGGCTCTGGCGAACAGCCTCCACCCTCGAGATGGTGACCAAGAATCCCCTCGGTTTACCCTGCACGTAGCGGCCTTGCTAGCTGTTGACTTGGTTGGTGCACCCAGCTTCCAGCTGTCCAGCAATCAGTTGTCAGAGGGGCCACGACGCACTCGCCAGGATAGCCTGGTCAACAGTGATAGCCAAGGCGGCAGCAGCAGCAGCAGCAGCAGCAACAGCAGCAGCAGCGTGCATCAAGCAACAGCAGATGGGTTATTGACGAGGGTTGCGAGTTTGGCAGGCACAGCTGCTAAGCTTGGTCGGTACCTAACTGCCACGCCACCCCGGCTTGCACACTGTTCTGATGAGCCCTCTGATGCGGTCCAAACATGTGCATTCGTGGTGGAGGCAGTGGCAAAGCTGTGCGCCAGTACTCTAGCCCTAAACTCTCAGCTTTGCGAGCCTTCTGGCCTGCGTCATGGACTGATCGGCCATCTACGAAGCACCGGCTTCAAGGCCTTCCTCTGCCTGCCAGCACTGGCACAGGCCTATGGGGCCCTGGCTCCAGAAGACATGAAGGTCTTCATGCATGAGCAGAAATCTCTATCATTCATCCACCACCTGCTGCTTCGGGTGAGTGTTGGCTGGGAAGGGCGCTATAGCACCTTATGGACCTGTAGCAGTGGGAGGATATCCTGCACAACACCAGCTAGATGAGTAGGAGATAATTGAGAGTAGGCACATAAACATCATCCTGGTTACATGCATTCATAGCCTCACTTTAGGTGAAAACAGAGCCTCATGTGGAAGGCACGCCATTGTAAGCTGTAGTGCCTGTCAGCTGCTATTCAGACCTGATGTTTTCAAATGTAACGGTGCAGCTGAGAGAGCTACATCTAGTCGATGAGGCTGTAAGGGGAGGGGGCTTGGGCCCGCTGCTGGCGCACAGGTTGCGCACCATGCTGGTAAGTCTGCATTCGGCTGCTGCTGTAGTGCATGATGCACGCATTACTGGGCAAATTTGGCATGTGATATGGCGCAACCATATGGACAGCTGCGTCCCATTACATGTTTGATGTAAGCACTGCAAGTTGACCTTATGGGAGGCATAGAGGGCAAATCCACAGTCCTTGAGAGCTCTAGTCAAAGTGGCAATGCGCCAGTCTGCTCGCATGGAAGCATGGACATTCCGACGCGACCCTCTAACTTTGTGGGCATGTTTGCTTGCAGGCCCTGGCTGAAGATGAGACGGTGACCCTGCTCCTGCTGGTTTCTTCTCTACTCGCAGACGAGCGCACCCAGGGCCTGGCAATCGCTCTTGTGAAGGATGGCCTGCTGGAGGCTGCTGCCCAGCACTGTCGCCACTTTGTGCGAGGAAGAAGTCCAAGGAATCAAGCACCAACGGTGAGGCGTGCCTCGTTGGTGTTGTTAGCGATGCCCTGGTTGTGCCATGCGTAGAGCATGTTCCTTACGACCGCTCTCTTGTGTATGTGCTTGCTTGTGGTTGTTAAGACAGCAAGGCTACTACCTAGCCTGCATGCCTGAGGGACATTCATCAGCTACTTGGGCAGTCACAACAGAGTTCTGCGATTTTTTGTTGTGCTTGTTACACTTCAGCCTGAGCAGCCGGCAGCGCGGCAGGGTGCTAATATGCGCTATAGCGCAGGTCTAGCTAAGTACAGTAGCCACTCTCCTGGGGTATGCAGGTTGCTGCTGGGCAACCGTTTGTGTGGGTGCCACTGTTTACGGTCTTCCTTCTAAGGGCTGTATGCTGGGTGTTAGATAACAATGCCTCCAGCGGGCTGTTGACCTCCTTTCCGGCGCTACTGGGAGATGTGCCGCCGCTGCATTGCGCCGGAATCACAGCAGATGTGTTTGCCAGCCTCGCAAGCGGCAGCCCCCACCCCCGCCAGTTGTCATCCCGCCCGGAACCTGGGTTGCCAAGTTCAGCACCGAGAAGGCATGGAAGCTGGTCTGCGACCAGCTGCTCCCTGCCCTCTCAGCAGCGTGCGAGGCTGTCATCTCAGGCAGCCAGTCGCAGCAGCAGGATGGCATCTTCCGTGATGTGGCGGTGTCGGCCTGGACCTGCTGCAGTCCGGGCTGCACCAACTTGGCAGGCCAGCAGGAGGCATCTGTTGTTATGAGCAAGTGTGCAGGGTGTGGCGAGGCACGCTACTGCAGCTGGCAAGTGTTGATGGGGAAGCAAGCTTGGCTAGTTGCCCGGCAAGGTGCCTACTAGGAGAGCTGGCCAAGAGTTGGTCACATCAAGCGCTCAACCATTGAGGCAGCTTCAACAGGGCTCCCTAGGTCCACGTCGCATGTGTTGGCCGCCCCCACCCCAGCATGTGACTGCCCCTTGTTGACAGGGCAAACCATCATACCAGGCCATACCCAGACCAGAACCCGGTGAGAGCACGTTGTGTCCGTTCTACTATCTACTAGTGAGTAAAGCACCTTCCTGCTGTCTGCGGGCAGTGCCAGCGGAAGGACTGGAGACGTCACAATCCTAACTGTCAGGCCATTCGAGAACTGAAATGTTGTTCAAGCGAGGGTCTGTAGCGAGGTTGGGTTATCAATTCTTTGCAGCGCAGCATGGGCATGCTGTTGATTGGGCCGGCATGGTGCAAATGTTTGCAACAACCCTGGCAGGTGCAAACCCCGGCATGGTGCAAATTTGTGTAACAACCCAGTAACAGTATGACAGCTGGGGCGCCAGTCTACTGTGTGGCCTTGCGAAACAAGGCCAAGACATATGCATATTAGTGCAAGCTAGCGATTTGCTGTTTGTCTTGGTAACTGGACACTTGATTCATATCCGTCAATATTAATAGTTGACAGCTAATCTTGCCCTCACCAATAACCAGCCCACGTATGTGCCACTCAAGTTGAATGCCCAACATATCAGGGTGCTTTCAACTTCTTGGCTTGGGTTGTTGACAGCCAGTCTTTCACAAGAGGCCATTGCTTGCCAGAGCGCAGGCGGCCAGAGCGATGCTGGGCGTGCTGACCTGGGCCAGCACAACCAGGATAGACGTCTCTATGGCCCCTGCGCTCTTGCTGCCTTGGATCTGATCAAGCGCTAATGTGCGTATGCTACTGGCTTTGTAGCCCTCCTCAGCACTAAGGCAGTGGGGGCGCCCTAGCCTGGGCGTATTCAGGCTGCCCTAGCTACCCCCTTGCCAGCCCTAGCAGAGCTCTAGCAGAGCCGTAGTACCTTGGCTAGGAAGACTTGCACTTGCATGTACTGCGAGGCATGCCCGCGGCAGACTGGGACAGGTTTTTGGTTGCCAACCAGTGCATGCCTCCTCAGAAGTCTTGCATTGGTGCCATAATGACAATGGCACAGCGTGCTGGGCCTGCCCTGTGCGTTTTCAGCTTCGCGACCTGGTGGTAAATAGCTGCTCTCCCTACAGTAGGTGACCAGTGGATCCGGCAGACAACCTGCAGCACAACCAGCATGCTGCCCACAGTTGACGACGTAGCACGCATACAGGAATTGCTGGCTCCCGTCTAGGATAAGGCAAAACAGGCCAGGTGCCCTTAGAGACTGAGGAAATATGCAAGAGGAAAATGTATAGCTGAAGTCAACACCTGCTTTTGTTTCCTGACCTCTGCAGTGCCCTACCCACCGTGTCCAGTGGCCTGGCAGCGGCTGTGGAAGAGCTGTCCTATTGGCTGAAGTGCTTCAGCGACGGCACGTCGCTTGACAAGACGTTACTTGCTGCTGCTGGTGGCAGCCAGTTAGCAGTGGACCTGCAAGACATATTCTGCTCTGGCAGCCTGCTTACACGCCTCTGCAGCCGAGCCGCGGTTGAACAACACCCAGCCGCTGTGGCTGCCTTCCTTCAAGGGCTGACTGCTGTGGTGGAAGCCCTGCCCTCGGCAGCTGTTGATTATGCAACATTTAGGGAAGCGGCTGGCTATATAGATGCTGCGCTAGCCCTAGCAGAGCGTCACGGCAACAACAAGGCAGGCGAGTTGTACATGAAAGAGTGACGCTCACTGTCAATGGTCTTTGAGCAGCATAGATGCCGGCCCTTACCCCGTTGGTTTGGCATTGCTAAAAGTGTTGGGCACCTGTGCCCAGCTGGGTTGAACACCCGCCCAGGTGTGTCGCTCAAAAGAATTGCCAATCATCCTAGGTGGTTCCCTAGCTAGTTCCGTGGTTTGCTTGGGTCTTTGGGGCCGCCGATCTACTTCTTTATTGATTAGCAAGCAAAGTTAATAGCGCAGGCGCCACAGAGATGCTGAGCGTGCTGACCTGGCTTGGAGGATCCTCATGATCGACCTGGACAAATGCGCCCATAGTTTCGCGACAGCCAGGATTATAGGATTATAGGTTTTCAATGGACAGTACCTGCGAGCTTGGTGCGGATGCGGTGGGCAGGACGTCACCTGGGCAGTCTAAGGCAACAGATGACAGCTCGACGACTGATGACATCATAAATACCACTTTAGAGCTCCTATGTCGTGTTCAAGACGAGGCAAACGCCTGGGCAGATGTTCCCAGGTACTGGATCTGTTTTGGTGTCTTTACCCTGTGCCCTGGCAAGCATGCCATCCAGAAACTCGCTGCTCCAGAATAAATAACTAAGGAGCTCCTTACATTGGTGCAGTCCGCCGCCTGGCATCCCAGCCGGGCTGGCTGCAACTGTGGAGACCCTGTCTTACGGGCTAACCAGGCAGGGCTTTTTGAAGGCACTTCAGACGGCTCCAGCTGGTGGGCCTGTTGCAGCAGCACTGCAACGGTTATACTGCCGTGGCAGCCTTATGAACCGCTTCTGCAACAATGGCGCTGTCACGCAAACGCCAGCAGCAGTGGCGGGCTTCCTGGTCGGACTGAGGGACATGCTGGGCGCCTTCCCCGAGGCGACGGTTGAATTATGACGCGCTGAACGCACTGGCAAGTCATATAGACTCTGCTGTGTATGCAGCACCGCAAGTCAATGAAAGAGAGGGAGGTGAGCAGCGACAGTGGGTGGGTCCCCGGAGCATGGCATGCGGTGGTGGACTTGCTCTGCACTGTGTTGAGTGCTGTGGAGGTGTTAGTAAGAGCCTGGCAAGTATCACGGCCTGTCGCAAGTTGGATCAGTGGATCGGTGGTTGAGGCAGAGGCACTGGCTGGAAGGACATGAAGGGATAGCAGTGGCTGTCGAACCTCCAAGCATGGACATGCAGGCCGGTCTGCCAGCTCACACCAGCTCTTCCTGGGGTTGGCTTGCAGGCGCCGGGAGCAACGAAGTGCAACTCCTGCTTCAAAGCTTCATCAGTGCTGCCGCTGCATGCATGGCAGCACCCGGTGGTGAAGAGCGATGGGCTTTTACACCAGCGAGCCCTGCCCTGGTGCCCATCCTGCGCCTGGCCCTGTCAGAGCTCAGCGCAGCGTGCCAGCTGGCAGCAGAGCCGCTTGGCAGCGCAGCAGGAAGATCTACACGGCGCGCAGTGGAGCAGGCGGGGCACACACAATCGTCTGAAGATCAGCTCGCGCCGGCTACCGAGGACAGAGGAGAATGTGCGTTCATCCTCTTCGACAAACTGCAGACCCTGGCTGAGGTGGCGGCTGACCAGGGGCGCCTTGAGGTGCAGCGCCTACTGGGTGTCACACCCGCCTTCACCAAGGTACCGCTGTAGTGGGCTGTAGCGTGCGTGCAATATGGCCCGCTGGAGGGCGCGTAGTGTCTGTGCATGGGTCGCCCAAGCAGCGGCCGCATGTAAGGGCGTGAGCTGCGGTATTGGACGTGCATCTCACATCGTAAGAGGCCACAGAGGGCAGTCTGAGCAGTGCAGCCCTCAAAGTGGTGCAATCATACACGTGCAGCAAGTGGTGTTGTGTGGTGGGCAGCTTTCCTTTCCGCAAGCTCCCACCATACCATTTGCTTGGCATGCGATGCCTTTACTGCGCACGTGGTCTGTGGCTGTGCAGTTTGTGGACCTTTGCGGGAGCCCAGCCAGTCAACTCGGGGCACCACAGCTCAGCATGCTTCACCATGGGATCTGCGGCCTCAGCTTGGTGTTGAAGGTGCAGAGGAGGCTGCTGCACAGCTTACGGCCCCTACCCCAAAGCGACGGTGCCCAGTCGGCTATAGCGGCCATATCTGAGCAGCGCATGCAGTGTGTGGCAGCAGCAGTGGCGGTTGCCAAGCTCCTGCACAGAGCATCTGATGCTGCCGCCGGCAATGGCTGCTTTGAGGGGGGCCAGAGCGGCACTCTAGATGACAAGATTGTCGCCGTGTCTGGGGAGGGTCTCGCCAGTGCTGTCATATCGATCGGTTACATGGACCCTACGGGCTCAGCAGGTCCAGCTCTCACTGAGTGCCAAGGTGGGCACGCAGCTTGCTCCAAGCTGCAGGATGCAATACAGCTGGCTCGGCTGGCAGAGCTCCTTGTCGGCTTGGTACCCAAACGCACCGCCCTTGCCGTGGTTCCTTCCAGCAGCGAGTTTGCAGTTACGCAGCTCAGTCGCTCGAGGGTATTCCTGCTGAGCTATGCGGCCGACATTGCCAATAAAGCACTGGCAGCAGCCATGCGTGCATTGCCCAAGCAGCAGCAGGCTCAAGGGACCCCTCAGCCTTCGACCCACAGCCTCAGCAGTCCCAGCGGCAGCAGTAGGGGAAGCATAGCACCCCCGGAAGCTGAAGCCCTCGTGCATAGCACTGCCAGCCTGACAGGAACAGCAGCGAAGCTGCGTCACTGCCTGCCTAACTTGGCAGCGTTGGATCCTGCCAATGCACGGTGTGGCTGGAAGGGCAGCAGCTACTGGTATGTCTTGCTACTAGAAACGGTGACAGAGCTGTGCTGCTGCGTGCTGGAAGGCAACCCACACCTGGCGCAAGCTCCTGGCCCGCAGCGCAGCCTGACGCGTCACCTGCAGAGCACAGGCTTCCTTACCTTTGTGTGCCTGCCAGCCCTGGCAGAGGCGCATGGTGCCATGGACCCCTATGACAGGGCGGCACTGCTTGAAAGGCAGACCACCAACATGTTGGTTGCAGCCCTGATACCCCTGGTGGGTGTAGTGGTTGATATACTGTCAAGGCTGAGTCGCTTGTCCCAGGGCTGGCCTGCTTGTGCTTCTGGAGGAACCTACACTTCAAATTTTCATCAAAACATCTTTTCTAGGGGCAGAGACATGTTGCTATTTCCAAACCGCGTAGCCTGCTCCCACATCTGAATGGATTGCAGAGACTGCTATAAAGCAATGTATTTCAACAAGATCGCCTGATCCCCTTTGTTTCTTTGCAGTTCGAGGAGCTGCATCTCATTGATGAAGCTGTTAGGGGAGGAGGACTCGGCCCTTGGCTGAAGCAGTGTTTGGACGATCAACTGGTAGGTCCTTCCAAAGACCTTTCCAATGACGCATGGGTTCCTGCTGCAGCTACAGAGCGCCGGTATTGCCTGTCAATCAGGGGATTTGGCGTTGGTCAAGTTCTGGCTTAGCTGCCAACCGCTCCCTGCCAAGCGGTGGGACGTGTGCCTTCTTACGCTTGCCAGACATATTATGCTGTTGCTTAACGAAGACCAAAAGTGCTTGGCGGACTTGCGCTGCATACCATGCCTGTCCACCTCCTTCAAATGCAGATCACCTGCTTCCGACTGCTGCTGCGACAACAAAAAGCAGTGCTAGCACTGAGCGGCATGGCCAAGCCATATGTTTCTGGTTTTGGCTGACTGCAAGTACTTTCTTCTTCTGGGTTTTGCAGACGCCGCGCCTCCTTGCTAAGGCGTCGTCGCTGCTGCTCGTCCTTGTGCAAGTAGTAGTAGCCGAGCAGTCCAAGGGCCTCGCAGTAGCCCTTGTGACAAGCGGCGTGCTGCAGGCTGCTGCAGAACAGTCGCGTCGCTTGGCAGCAGACGGTATTCGCAGGGCTCGTGATATGGGGGTAAGTGGCAAGGGAGCTGACATGTCTAACTGGAGACCGTTGACATTTCCTTGCGCGTCTCACATGTAGACGCCCTTGGATGCAAAGCACTGCAACTCCTACTACGTCGGCTCAAGCCATCCTCTTCAGAAGGGCATGAGTCTAGACATGGTCCAGAGGTGTGGTGCCTGAGGTTATGGCATAGTGCTATATTTGACACCCTCTGCCATATGGTGTATAGGAACTCTGTCAGAAGAAGGCCATGCAGCACGAAGCCGTTGACAGGCTGTGGCTTGATTAGACTTCTCCCAGAACGTGCACTTGGTGGATTCCGTTGTTTGATAGGTACATAATACATCGTGCTACCAGGGCAACCCAAACTGCGAAACCGTATTGAGCACGGCATCATGTTCATGCTGCGCAGACCATCAAGGGCATCCTACCAAGACACACCGCTTTGCTGGTCCGGGCCGTCTGCTCAGCGCTAGACGATCACGCGGGGTTGCTGACTGCCTTCTCAACTCTGCTGGGAGATGTGCCAAGTCAGGTTAGCCGTGTGGGCAGGAATGCAGCGGCTCCGGGAGGGCCTTGGATGGCCAGGTTTGCCACAGAGCAGGCCTGGGAACAGGTGTGCAACCAGCTGCTTCCAGCTCTTTCAGCGGCATGCGATACAGTCGCCTCCAGCAGCGAGGCACAGCGGCAGAATGGTATCTTTCATGATGTGGCGGTGTCGGCCTGGACCTGCTGCAACCCGGGCTGCACCAACATGGCAGGCCAGCAAGAGGACTCCCTGGCGCTGAGCAAGTGTGCAGGATGCGGGGAGGCGCGCTACTGCAGCAGGTATGAGAAGGCATGGGGAAGCATGAGCACAGCCTGCAGTTATGCACCACAACTCACATGCTCTTTCCCCCCGATATATGGTCAGGTGCTAGCAGGCAAGGCAGCAATGTTAGCAGGTTCCTGAACAGCTTGAAGACCGGTCCCACCTGCTAAGCTGGCCAAGGTCAAGAGAACGTTGCCTTCCCTTGTACATCAACTACTCAGACTGTGGCTGCTGGGCATCCTTCTGAGTGTATGTCTTGTGAATGTCCCCGAAACGAGGTGCGCGTATGGCGCAATCAACCAAGGTGGGACTGTAATTGTGAGTTAGTGAGTGGCTGATGATGCGTGCAGGCAGTGCCAGCGGCAGGATTGGCGTCGGCACAAGCCCATCTGCCAGACCATCAAGGACCTGAAGTGATGTCCAGGCACGGGTCTGGAGTGAGTTTGATTTGTTGACTACTTGCACCGCACCGCGTATGCCATCATGGTCATTGGTGCCTCTACGATGCAGTGTCTGTGACAGCCCTAGTGACAGGAGCTTGACACTTTATTGTGTCCTGGGTAGAAGGCGAAGAGAACGTGTTTGTAAATGCCAGGTTATAGCTATGTGGCCTGCATAGGGCATGCGGAGGAGAGCTGGAGAGAGATTTGATTTGACGATTTGGTGTGGATTTCTTACTTTGTTTGACAGTTGACTTTGGCTTTTAAATTGACACTTAGGCTGGCACCCCATGTGGTCGCCTGTGTGTCCTGAAGGCTACCTGTCGGGATGACCGGCTCGCAGAAAGTCGCAGTATGAGCAGTAAGTAAAATGACTGTGACTGAGTGGTGAGTCTCAGGCTCCAAGAGGTATGCCGGCTTTGCTTAATCATTAAGCAAGGGACACTAGTATGCACTGGAATGATACCAGTGTCCCTCACTGGGCTCTTGCATTGTGCTTTGACAGCCTGAAGGGAAAAAAGCAAGCCATGCATGCAAGAGCGCAGGCGCCATAGAGATGCTGGGCGTGCTGACCTGGCTCGCACATTCCTAGAGGAACAACGTCCGCATGAACAACTGCGCAATTCCTTTGAAGACAGCCAGAAAGGCTTCTAATTTGTCAATGGACAATGCCTGCGAGCTTAGTGCGGGTGCGGTAGGCAGGACGTCTCCAGGGCAGGCTGAGGCAACAGATAACAGCACAGCAAGTGATGAGGGCTTAACAGCGATAGCAGAGCTCCTACGTCGTATCCAAGGCGAGGCTAGCGCCTGGGCAAATGATCCCAGGTACTGACGTAGTTTTTACTTGGCCCAGAATATATGTCCTCTGCATCGCCAAGCACACCTTGCGGCTATTTTGCTGCTTCAGATTAAACACCAAGCAGTTCCTAACGCTGCTGCAGTCCCCAGTCTGGCATCCCAGCTGGGCTGGCTACTGCTGTGGAGACCTTGTCCTGCGGGCTCACCAGGCAGGGCTTTCTGAAGGCAGTCCGTGCAGCTCCAACTGGTGCCCATGTGGCAGCAGAGTTGCAACAGTTATACTGCTGTGGCAGCCTGTTGAAGCGCTTCTGCAGCCACGGAGCCGCAATGCAGACGCCAGCAGCAGTGGCAGGCTTCCTCATTGGACTGAGGGACGTGCTGGGCGCCTTCTCCAGGACGGCCGTTGATTACGATGCGCTGAACGCACTGGCAATTTCTGTAGACTCTGTTGTGGATGCAATCCCTCAGCTCCATGACAGAGAGGGCGGTAAGCTTACAGGAAAACAGAGGGACTCCTACTATGTGCTGTGCATCGTGCTGGGTGTAGTTGAGGTTCCTGGAAAGAACTTAGCAGGTACCATGGCCTGTGACAAATTGCTTAAATGCGCTGTGAATGATAACAGACGGTGGTTGGAAGGCTGTGTGGGGGAGAGTGACTGGCTGCCCATTATCCGGGCCTGGACATGCAGGCCGCACATGTCAGGCCCGTCCGTTCACACCATGTCTCTCTGGTGTTGGCCTGCAGGCTCCAGAACCATTGCAGTACAGCGCCTGCTTCAGACTTTTGTCAGTGCTGCCGCAACATGCATGGCAGCACCCGATGCCGCCGAGCGGTGGGCTTTGACCCCAGCGAGCCCTGCCCTGGTGCCCATCCTGCGCCTGGCCCTGGCAGAGCTCAGCACAGCGTGCCAGCTGGCAGCAGAGTCATTTGGCAGAGCAGCTGGAAGACCTACTCAGCGCGCAGGGCAGCAGGCGGGACACATCCAAATGCCTGAGGGTCAGCTCGCCCCGGGTACCAAGTACAGAGGAGAGTGTTCGTTCCTTCTTCTTTACAAACTGCTGCCTCTCACCCAGGCGGCGGCTGACCAGGGGCGCTGTGAGGTGCAGCGCCTATCACCGCACCATGCCCCAGGCTTCATTAAGGTAACGCCGTGATGAACTGCAGTGTGCGAGCAATGCGTCAGCTAAAAGCTCGTGGTGTCTATACATGTGTCGCCTGTTACAGCCGCCACATGCAAGGGCACCTGAGCTGTGATTTTGGGACGTCCGCCACGTACCGAGATGCCTGCTGTAAGCCTGGCTGGAGCCTCCTGGAGCCTCTGGCGGAGTCTGTGCTTTACTCCCTGAAGTGGTGCAATTACACAGTTGCAGCAGGGTGATATGTGGTAGGGAGCTTTCCTTTTCACAAGCTGCCACCATAGTGTTTGCTTTGGCGTGGGACGCTGCGCCCGTGGTCTGTTGCTGTGCAGTTTGTGGAGCTCTGCGGCAGCCCAGCCAGCCAACTCACAGCACCACAGCTCAGCATGCTTCAACCTGGGATCTGCGGCCTCACCTTTGTATTGAAGGTGCAGAGGAGGCTGCTGCGCAACTCACGGGCCACATCCCATAGCAAGACCGGCCAGCCGGCCTCGGCGGCCATGCTTGCACAGCGGATGCAGTGGGTGGCGGCAGCAGCGGCATTTGCCAAGGTCTTGCACAGAGCATCCGATGACAGGGGCCAGTGGGGCTCCGTCAGAGACAAGATCATTCTCGCGGCTGGGGAGGGCCTCTCCAGTGCGATGATGTTGACTGGTGACATGTACTCCAGAGCCTCAGCAGGTTCGGCTCTCACTGGCTGCCTTGGCGGCCACGAGGGTTGCTCTAAGCTGCAGGACGTGATCCAGCTGGTAGAGCTGCTTGCCAGGCTGGTACCCAAGCGCTCCGCCCTTGTCGCGGATTCTTTCAGCGGCGAGCTTGCGGATACGCACCTCAATCGCACGAGGGCAGCCCTCTTGAACTGTGCGGCCTGCATGGCCGATGAGGCACTGGGAGCACCCGTGTTCGCACTGCCAGCCCAGCAGCAGGCACGAACAGCCCCTCAGCCTACCAATGACAGCCACAGCAGCCCCAGTGGCCCAAGCGGCAGCAGCAGGGGAGGCATTGCATACCCGGGAGCCGAAACTCTGGTGCAGAGCATTGCCAGCCTGGCAGGGACAGCGGTTAAGCTGCATCGCTGCCTGCCTAACTTGGCAGTGCTGGATCCTGCCGATGCGCGCCGCGGCTTGCAAGGCAGCAGCTACCAGTATGTTTCGCTACTAGAAAAGGTGGCTGAGCTGTGCTGCGACGTGTTGGCAGCCAACCCACACCTGGTGCAAGCTCCTGGTCCGCAGCGCAGCCTGACCCGCCACCTGCAGAGGACAGGCTTCCTTACCTTTGTGTGCCTGCCAGCGCTGGCAGAGGCACATGGTGCAATGAACCCCTATGACAGGGCAACACTGCTTGAAAGAAGAGAAACCGACAGTTTGGTCGGAGGCCTGATACCTCAGGTGGGTGAGATGGATTGACAGGCGGTCACTGCCAAATCGGCTGTCTCAGCGCTGTGTTGCTAGCTCAATATGTGCCCACGCCTCAAAGTTTTGCCCTGTCTCTCATGTCTGAGGCCAGAGACCATCTCTCAACCCAAGTTCAACTCCCACAGCGGGGTGGGCCACAGAGACAGCTGCACATATGAAGGCAGCAGAACCACCCCGCCTGCGCTCCCTTCTCCTCATGCAGTTGGGGAAGCTGCATCTCATTGATGAAGCAGTCAGGGGAGGAGGGCTTGGCCCACTGCTCAGGCAATGTCTGGATAATCTGCTGGTAGGTCCCTTCCCAGGGATGCGCTTCTGCTTGGGTTTGTAAGTAGCCTGAAAAGGGTACACAGCGGCCATGTTGCCTGTCAAAGAGTGGATTTGCCGCTCCACAGCCCCTGGCTTAGGCTTACCTGCCAGCTGCTCTCTACAAAAGCGCTGGAGCTGGTGCCTACTCATACCTGCCAGGCATGTTACGCTGGTGCACAGTAATGTCGAAGTTGGTTTGGGGATTTGCTTGCCCCAAACTTGGGGTAAACCCACAAAGCTGCCAGCAACGAGCAGCATGGGTAAGCCGTTTGTCCTGTCAAATGCCCTCTCGACCGCCCTCAAGGTGTTTCCCTCTCTTGTACTGCAGACGCCGCGCTTCCTTGGTAAGGCAGCGTCGCTGCTGCTCGTCCTTGTGCAAGTGGTAGCAGCTGAGCAGTCGGAGGGCCTCGCAGTGGCCCTGGTGACAAGCGGTCTGCTGCAGGCTGCTGCCCAGCAGTCTCGTCGCTTAGTAGGAGGCAAAATTCGCAGGGCCCGGGATTTGGAGGTAAGCTGCAAGAGAGCTGGCATGTCTGCCTAAAGCCACTTGACATCTTCTTTGCACACTTGGCATGTGGACGTCTTTGGATGCAACACACGCCTGCTTTGTCGGCTCAAGCCATCAGTTGCATGATGACATGCATCCAGTTCGTAGGTGCTGTGCCTGAGGTAATGGCACTGTGCTATATTTGACAGCCTCTGCCAAAGAATGTAAAGGAATTTTGTCAGATAAACAAATGCAGCAATATAGCTGTTGCCACGCTGTGTTGTGGCTCACCTTCTGCCAAACTCGCATTTGGTGGACTCCGCTTTTGTAAGTTACTATATTGTGGCCATCCGGCAAAGCAAACTGCGGAGTGGGCTGAGCACGCCGTCATGTTGATGTTGCGCAGACCATCAAGGGCATCCTACCGAGCCACACCGCTCTGCGTATCCGGGCCGTCTGCTCAGCACTGGACGATCATGCGGGGCTCCTGACTGCCTTCTCGACCCTGCTGGGAGATGTGCCAAGTTTAAGCCCAGATAGTCGTGTTGGCAGGGACCCATTGGTTCCTGGAGGTGCTTGGCTGGCCAGGTTTGCCACCAAGCAGGCCTGGGAACAAGTGTGCGATCAGTTGCTTCCTGCTCTGACAGCGGCCTGCGAGTCAGTTGCCTCGGGCAGTGAGGCTCAGCAGCAGAATGGCATCTTTCGTGACGTGGCGGTGTCGGCCTGGACCTGTTGCAATCCGGGCTGCACCAACATGGCCGGCCAGCAGGAGACCACCCTGGCGCTCAGCAAGTGTGCAGGGTGCGGGGAGGCTAGATATTGCACCAGGTAGGCAAATGGAGAGAGGACAACAAGGCAGCCCTGCTGGTATGCACAAAAATGACCTGTGTACTTCACTCACCTCTTAGTCAGGTCTCAGCAGGCAGGGCAGCAATGCTAGCAGGACAGTCCACCTGCTAACGTGGCCCAGACCAAGATGACGTTGCCTTCCCTCGCACATCCACCGCTCAGCCTATGGCAGCTGGGCATGCTTTCTGGCATGAATTCAAGGGGACTGTCCATAAAGGAGGTGTTGCAGTGGCGCAAGCAACCAAGGTGTGACTGTAAACAGGAGTCAGCAAGAAGCTGTTTATGCATGCAGGCAGTGCCAGCGGCAGGACTGGCGTCGGCACAAGCCCATCTGCCAGGCCATCAAAGGGTTAAAATGATGTCCAGACACAAGTCTGGAGTGAGTTTGATTTGTTGACTAATTGCACCGCACCACATTTGCCATCATGGTCATTGGTGCCTCCACGGTGCAGTGTCTGTGACAGCCCTGTGAGCTTAAGACTTTATTGTGTCCTGGATAGACGGGGAAGAAAATGTGTCTATACATGCCAGGTTTCAGCTATGTGGCCTGCATAGCACATGCTGAGAGCTGGAGGGAGATTTTGAACCTGTCGATTTGGTGTGAGGACTGCTACTGTGTTTGACAGCTGAATTTGGCCCATAAAGTGACATTGAGGCTAGCACTCCATGTGGTGACCTGTGCATCCTAGATGCTGCCTGCCGGGATGACCTGATGACCCGCTCGCAGAAAGTCGCAGGGTGAGCAGTGAGTAAGCACCACCTGTAACTGAGTGGTTGAGTCTCATGAGATCAGGCACTCCAAGGTGTGCCGGCTTCGCTTCATGCCAGTGACCCTAACTGGGCTCTTGCATTGTGCTTCGACAGATGGAAGGGAAAAGCAAGCGTAATGTCAAGCAAGAGCGCAGGCGCCACAGAGATGCTGGCGTGCTGACATGGCGTCGCACCTTCCTAGAGAATCAGTAGAGGACATGGTAGAGGATGACGTCCGCATGGACAACTGCGCAATACTTCTGAAGACGGCCTGGACGGTTTCTAGGTTGCCAATGGACGGCGCCTCCGAGGTTTGTGCAGAAGCAGTCGGCAAGACGTCACCGGGGCTGCCTGAGGCAACGTTGTTAACAGATGACAGCACACCAAGTGATGAGAGCTTCACAGTGATAGTAGAACTCCTCCATCGTGTCCAAGGCGAGGCAAGCGCCTGGGCAGATGATCCCAGGTACTGACTTGGTTTATATGGCCCCAGCATGTATGTCTCCTTGCATCGGCACGCACGCCAGACTACTACTTCGCTGCTACAGAAAGTACACCAAACAGCTCCTAACGTTGCTGCAGTCCCCAGCTTGGCATCCCAGCTCGGCTGGCTGCAGCTGTGGAGGCCCTGTCCCATGCCCTGTCCTGCGGGCTTGTCAGGCAGGGCTATCTCAAGGCCGTCCTGGCAACTCCAGCTGGTGCCCCTGTGGCAGCAGACTTGCAACAGTTATACTGCCGTGGCAGCCTGCTTGACCGCTTCTGCTGCCACAGCGCTGTCACGCAAACACCAGCAGCAGTTGCTGACTTCCTCCTCGGTCTCATGCACATGGCGAGGGCCTTCACAGAGACTGCTGTTGACTATGAAGCCCTAGTCTAGTCTAGTCTAGTCTAACAGCGTACCGCCACCTGACCATGCTGCCGTGAGTCCCCCAAATGGGGCCAACAAAAAGCCAGGACGTACTATGCCCACAAACCACAAGATCCAAGACTATGAAGCCCTGAAGATGCTAGCAGACCATGTCAACTCTGCTGTGGACGCAGCACCGCAGCTCCATGGCACAGAGGGAGGTAGGCAGTAATTGCACGAACTTGTGCTCCGGCTGCTGTGCACAAGCTCTCTGGACAATCAGGGTGTTGTGGGCAGAGGCAAAAAGCACCCCCCAGGTGCTGTGCTGTGTTATATTTCATTAGTGTGTTGCCATTGGGTCTTGGGAGGATAATGACCGGCCCTTCCCGGGCCACAGACTGGCAGGCCATAGTTAATGAGTCTTATTTAGGTCTCATCACTTAGCACCAAGACCTCCCTCATGTTGGCCTGCAGACACTGCGAATCTTGCACTGCACTTGCTACAGCAGACGTTTGTTGGTGCCGCCGCAATATGCATGTCAGCACCCGATGCCGTAGAGCGGTGAGGTCTGAGGCCGGACAGCCCTGCTCTGGAGCCCATGATGCACCTGGCGCTGAACGACCTCAGCGTAGCATGCCAGCTGGCGGCAGAGCCGCTTGGCAGCATGGCCGGATTGCCTACTAGGCGCCCAAAGCAGCAGGCGGGCCAGGCCCAACCATCCGAAGGCCAGCTGCAGCCAGGCACTAAATACGGAGCTGAGTATGCGGTCCTCTTGCTTTCCCGGCTGTTGCCCCTGGTTGAGGCCGCCGCTGACATGGGGCGGCTCAACCTGCAGCAACTCTTGCGGCACGGCCCTGGCTTCAATAAGGTACACTTCAGACTCTGAAGGCAAGCCAGCTTTGGTTGCCACCTGGGGTAACTGGTATGCCTCGTATGGTGTTGGTGTGTAATGTAGTATCTTGAGCTGCTGGCTTGGGACTTACGCCACAACTGAGCCACCCGCAGCATGCACAGCCACAAACCCAACTTTCATGACGAGAGCCCACGGAGCGAGGCAAGTCATGCGCTGGGAGAGACTGGCCCATGCTTTGGGTACAACTGGGCTGCCTTCTAGCTGCCATCATACCAACTCCTGTCGCATGGTATCATCGGATGTAAAGGTGATACATATACAACCACCGTGTGATCTATTGGTATGCAGTGTGTGGACCCCTACGGCAACCTTCCCGGTCAGCTTACGACAGTGCAGCTTAGTATGCTCCGCTCAGGAATTTTTGGCCTGCGCGTTGTATTGATGCTACAGCGGAAGCTGCTCGTCAGCTTGCAAGCTGCGTCATGCAAGCAAGTTGGCCCTAGCGACGGCACTGAAGCAGCGCAGTCAGTGGGCAGTGGCAGCAGCAGCTTTTGCCAAGGTTCTGCACAAAGCAGCAGATGCTGCCGCTGCCGGCCATGGCCTTGGGGAGGATGGCAGATGGGGCGCTTTGGATGAGGAATTTGTCAGTGGGGCTGGGTATGGCCTTCATAAGGCAATTGGGCTGCTTGGTGACATGTATCCCAATAGCTCTGGGAGTCCCGGTCTCAATGAGCTAATGGGGCTACACGCGGGCGGACACCTGACTAATTTGGGCGATCGACCAGCGATATCAAGCTACCTGGCGCTGGTGCAGCTGGCAGAGTTGCTCGTCCGGTTGGTGCCCAAGCGCTCCGCCCTTACCGCGATTCGCTATGGCAGTGAGGCTGTAGATGTGCGGCTAAGTGAGGCGAGAGCGCTCCTCCTCAACTACGCGGAGTGGGTAACCGACGAACTGCTGGCAGTTCCCTCCATCAACATGTCAAGGCAGCAGCAGGCATCCATGGCCCCTCAGCCTGCCATTCACAGCCTCAGCAGCCCTAGCAGCCCCAGCAGCAGCAGCAGGAACAATGCCACCCTGCCAGCAGCAGTTCCCTTGCAGAGCATAGCCAGCCTGGCAGTGACAGCAGCTAAAGTTTATCGTTGCCTGCCTGATCTGGCAACACTGGATCCCTCCAATGCATGCCACGGTGTCCTAGGCAGCAGCTTCCACTATTCTTCGCTGCTGGAAAAGGTGGCAATGCTGTGCTGCCAAGTGCTGGCCGTGAACCCACACCTGGCCCAAGCTCCTGGCCCGCAGCGCAGCCTAACCCGCCATCTGCAGACTACAGGCTTCCTGGCCTTCCTGTGCCTGCCAGCGCTCGCACAGGCACATGGTGCCATGGATGAGGGTGACAGGGCGACCCTGATTGGACTGAGAAGGACCGACTTGTTAGTTGGCGGCCTTATAGGCAAGGTAAGTGAGGTTATGACATTGCAGCGACAAACAGTTTGCAACGGTACTGGATTGACTGCTCAAGTGGTTGCCCGCTGCATTTCTGAAGGGCCCTTTAGCCTCAGCCTTGTTCCTATCTCTTTAAGAAAAAACCTTTTGCCTTTCCTGACCCACATGCTGCACGCTGCCAGGTCTGCTACAACAACTAATATAAGAAGACCTGAGCACTTCCCCCTTATGCAGTTGGATCGTCTGCATCTCATTGAAGACTCCGTGAGGGGAGGAGGGCTCGGCCCACTGCTAAAGCAATGTCTGGAGAATCTATTGGTAGGTTGCTTAATCCAATCTCTTTGTCCGCAAGGCAGCTTGCCTCTTCTTTCCATGTCCAGGGGTGTCGTCTTGACTGCCACTGCTCTCTGCAAAACGGTGGGAGCCATACCAGGTTGTGCCTGCCAGACACCTGATGGTGTTGGTTGTGCGTCAAAAAGCAGGTTTGCATACTAGTCCTGCATAGCCGGCCTGTGCAAACCACGTCAGCTGCAGGACTGCAAAGTGCCACCACCCAACGGCATGGCGAAGCCATTTGCCTCCTCTTGGCTGACCAACAAGCTGCTTTCTTTCTTGCACTGCAGACGCCACGCCTTTATTAAAAGGCAGCATCGCTGCTGCGGGCCCTTACGCAAGCACTGGCAGCCGAGCACTCAGAGGGCCTGGCAGTGGCCCTTGTGACCAGTGGCCTGCTGCAGGCTGCTGCAGAACACTCGCTTCGCTTAGCGAGAGGGAGGATTCGAAGGGCACGTGACATGGAGGCAAGTAGCAAGGGAGCTGATATGCCTGAAAGCACGTTATGTTCACAGGTCAGGCTCCCAGGTCAGGCTCCTCTCAAAATGCGCCCTTGCTGATGGCGCGATCACACACTTTTGCAGCGTGCTGTCAGGGCAGAGCAAACTTGTAGGTGGATTAAACACTCCGTCATGTTCATGTTGCGCAGACTCTCAGGGGCATCCTGACAAGACACACCGTTTTGCTGGTTCGGGGACGTCTGCTCAGCGTTGGACGATCATGCGGGGCTGTTGACTGCATTCGCGCCCCTACTGGGAGATGTCCCGGCACTAGATGCCCTTGTCGGCAGGACCCCAGTGTTCACTAGTGAGGCTTGGCTGGTCAGATTTGCCACAAGCCAGGCCTGGGAACAAGTGTGCAACCAGCTGCTGCCTGCTCTTTCAGCGGCATGCGAGGCAGTTGCCTCGGGCAGTGAGGCCCAGCAGCAGAATGGCATTGTCCATGATGTTGCGGTGTCGGCCTGGACCTGCTGCAATCCGGGCTGCACCAACATGGCAGGCCAGCAGGAGGCCTCCCTGGCGCTGAGGAAGTGTGCAGGGTGCGGGGAGGCGCGCTACTGTAGCAGGTATGCGAAGGCACATGAAACATGAGCACAGCCTGCTGGCATGCACCACAGATTGCATCATGTGCTTTCTCAGCCACATAGTCAGGTTGTAGCAGGCAAAGCAGCGATGCTAGCAAGTCCAGGGCAGCTTAGTGACCAGTTTAGCTGTCAAGGTGTCCCAGGCCAAGAGGACGTTGCCTTTCCCTGCTCATCTACAGCTCACACTGTGGCAGCTGGGTATGCTTTCTGTCGCGTATGTCTAGTGAATGGTCGAAAAGGGAGGCGTTGTCATGGCGCACGCAACCAAGTTGTCACTCCGATGGTTAGTCAGTAAGTGGCTAATTATGGGTACAGGCAGTGTCAGCGGCAGGACTGGCATCGGCACAAGCCAATCTGCCAAGCCATCAAAGAGCTGAAGTGATGTCCAAGTCTGGAATGAGGTTGAGTTGTAGACTCAGTGCACGGTACAGCATCTGCCATCACGGTCATTGGGTGCAGTGTCTGTGAAAGCTCCTGTAACAGGAGCTTGACACTTTACTGTGTCCTGGATAGAAGGAGAAATGGATGTGTTTGTTCATCCTAGGTTTCAGCTATGTGGCCTGCATAACACATGCTTAAAGCTGGCCTTCGTGTAGGGAGATTTGATTTCTGTTGATATAGTGTGAGGAGTCCTCACTGAGGACTCTTACTTTGTATGACGGATGACTTTGGCCCAGGAATTGACACTGAGGCTGGCACTCCATGTGGTGACCTGTGTATCCTGCATCCTGCCTGTCGGGATGGCCTGACAACCGGCTCGCAGATCGTCGCAGGGTGACTAGTAAGTAAAACAACACATGTGACTGATTGGCTGAGTCTCAGGCACCCACAAGGTGCGTCGGTGTGGCCAGTGTCCCTTACGAGGCCCTGCGTTGGGCTTTGACAGCCGTAAGGGACAAAGCACTGCTTGGCAAGCTATTCCATGCCAGAGCGCAGGCGCCACAGAAATGCTGTGCGTGCTAACCTGGTCGCACATATCTAAAGGAAGTCGTCATGGCACTGCGCATCTCGGATCAAGACAACCAAAGCAGGATTCTAGGTTGTCAATGGACAATGCCGCCGAGCTTCGTGCGCCAGGCAGGACGTCACCAGGGCAGTCTGGGGCAACAGATGACAGGTTAGCGAGTATTGACAGCTTAACGACGGTGGTGGAGCTCCTACGCCGTGTCCAAGACGAGGCAAGCGCCTGGGAAGATGGTCCCAGGTACTGACTTGGTTTTTGCGTAGCTTGAAAATATGTGTCTGTGCAGCGGTCAGCACATCTCACTACTTCTCCGCTGCTTCACTCTGATATTACGTATTTCCGTGTGCTGTTGCAGTCCCCAGCTTGGCATCCCAGCTGGGCTGGCTGCAGCTGTGGAGACCCTGTCCACCGAGCTTGTCTTGCAAGGCTTTCTCAAGGCCATTCTGGCAGCTCCTACTAGTACATATCTGGCAGCGGACCTGCAAGGAACATACTGCCATGGCAGCCTCATCACCCGCTATTGCAGCCAGGGCGCTGCCACGCAAACGCCAGAAGCTGTTGCTGGCTTTCTTGTCGGGCTTATAGATGTGGCGAGGGCCTTCCCCGGGACAGCTGTTGATTATGAAGCGCTGAAGACGCTAGCAGTCCATGTCAACTCTGCTGTGGACGCAGCATCGCAACTCCATGACACAGAGGGAGGTAAGCGGGAACATGAATGAACTTGTGCTCCGTGGCTGAGGTGCACAAGCTCTTGAAGCATATTATGGGTCTCATGGGAGAAGCAAAGGTGGTCTGCAAAGTGCCAAGCTGTGTTGCAAATGAGGCAGTGTGTTGCAGATGTGTTGGCGTAGGTCCGTGGAGGATGATAACCGCCCAATGCACAGGTTGGCAGGCCACACATGCCTAGTTTCACTGAGCCTGGGCTCGTCAGGTATCATCAAGACCTCCTTCCTGTTAGCCTGCAGGCACCGCAAATTTTGCACAGCAATTCCTGCAGCAGACTTTTGTTGGTGCTGCTGCAACATGCATGTCAGCACCCAGTGCTGTAGAGCGGTGGGGCCTAGGGCCGGCCAGCCCTGCCCTGGAGCCCATGCTGCACCTGGCTCTTGGAGATCTCAGTGCAGCATGCCAGCTGGCAGCAGAGCCGCTTGGCAGCACGGCAGGATTGCCTGCTAGGCGCTCAAAGCAGCAGCAGGCGGGCCAGACCCAAGTGTCTGAAGGCACTCAGTACAGGGCTGACAGTGCGGTCCTCTTGCTCTCCAACCTGCTGCCCCTGGTGAACGAGGCGGCTGAGCAAGGGCACCTCAACTTGCAGCACCTGTTGCGGCACACCCCTGGCTTCATTAAGGTATACATGGAAGACACAGAAGAAGGTCGGCTTTGGTGGCCTGGGGAACATGGTATGCCTGGCATGGTGTTGGGTTGTAATGGTGGAATCTTCCAGCTGTGCTTCCTCCAATGTGCCATCATACCACCTTTCTGTGGCATGTGATGCACACGGGGTGTATGAAGGATTCAGTGTGGTCCGTTTGCATGCAGTGTGTGGACGTGTACGGCAATCTTCCCGGTCAATTCACGGCACCACATCTTATTATGATCAACTCAGCGGTATACGGCCTTACTCTTGTGGTCCAGCTACAGCTGAAGTTGCTTCTGGAAATGCAAGCCCCGCCAAGGAGCAACGCAAGCAGGTTGGCTATAGTGGCTGCACTGGACCAGCGCAGACAGTGGGCAGCGGCAGCAGCGGCTTTTGCCAAGGTCCTGCCTGGACCAGCGCAGACAGTGAGCAGCGGCAGCAGCAGCTTTTGCCAAGGTCCTGCATGTAGCAGCAGATGCTGCTGCTGCTGGGCATGGCCATGGGGAGGGCGGTACATGGAGCGCTTTGGAAGAGGCGCTTGTCAGCGGGGCTGGGGAAGGCTTTCAAAGCGCAGGGGGACTGCTTGGGGATATGTACCCCGACAGCAGTACAGGGAGTCCCGGTCTCATCAAGCTTGCAGGCGGGAGCTCAGCTTTCTTAGGCGACCAGCCAGCCTTTTCAAGCTACCTGGCACTAGTGCGGCTGGCAGAGGTGCTTGTCCGGTTAGTGCCTAAGCACTCGGTCCTTACTGGGCTCTCCTACAGCACCGAGGTCTCCTCCAGCAGCAAGGCTGTGGATGGGCAGCTGAGTGAGGCGAGAACGCTCCTCCTAAATTATGGGGCGTGGGTGGCCGACGAATTGCAGGCAGCACCCTTGATGAGCCTGCATCAGGCACCCATGGTCCCTCAGCCTGCCAGTGACAGCCTCAGCAGCCCCAGCCACAGCAGCAGCAGCAGCAGCAGGAGCAGTAGCTTCATAACCCCTCCAGCAGAAATACTCTTGCAAAGCGTTGCCAGCCTGGCAGCGACAGCAGCTAAAGTTTGTCGTTGCCTGCCTGATCTGGCAACACTGGATCCTGCCGATGCCCGCCATGGTGTCCTAGGCAGCAGCTATCAGTATACTGCACTTCTTCATAACCTGACAGAGGTGTGCTGTCAAGTGCTGGCGCTGAACCCACACCTGGCGCAAGCTCCTGGCCCGCAGCGGAGCCTGACCCGCCACCTGCAGAGCACAGGCTTCTTGACCTTCCTGTGCCTGCCGGCCCTGGCACAGGCACTTGGTGCCATGGATTCGGTTGACCGAGCGACCCTGATTAAGGATAGAGGCACTGACTTGTTAGTCGAAGGCCTCATAGGCAAGGTGAGTATCGCTGTGACAATGCAGCGACGACAATTTGTAACTGTACTGGACCGACTGCTTACGTGATTCTCCCCTGCCCTTACAAACAGCCTTCTTACCTCGGCCTTGTCTTTACCTCTGGGCCAGAAATCTCCACGACATTGTCCGACCCACATGATCCTCCCAGCATGCTGCATGCTGCCATGTCTGCTACAACAATAGATACAACGCCTAAGCACTTGCCCCTTATACAGTTGGACCGTCTGCACCTCATTGATGATGCCGTGAGGGGAGGAGGGCTAGGCCCATTGCTGATACAATGTTTGCAAAGTCTGTTGGTAAGTCGCTGTGTCTGAATTCTCTTCATCTTTGCGCAAGATATCAGCCCTTTTTTTATAAGTTCAGGGAGTCGTAGTTACTACTGCTCTTCCCAGACTCACGCATGCCACATGTTTCGCTGGTAAGTACATGGTCAGGTTTCATCGTTCGAATAGCCTGGCATCATTGGTTGTACATTCCATGCCCGCTGCAGGACGGCGATTGCCGCGCGGCCGGGGCGGCATGGCCAAGCCATACGCCAGCTTATAGCCGACCGCAAAGTGTTTTTCTTGCTGTTGTGCAGAATTCACGCCATTTTAGAAAGGCAGCATCCCTGCTGCTCGTCCTCGGGCAAGCACTTGCAGGAGGCCACACCGAGGGCCTGGCGGTGGCCCTTGTGACAAGCGACCTGCTGCACGCTGCTGCCCAGCAGTCTCTTCTCTTGACAAGAGACGGCATTCGCAGGGCAAGTGGCATGAAGGTAAGCAGCAAGGGAGCTGACGGGTCTGCCTGGCGGCAGTTGCGCTTCTTTTCCACTCTTGGCATGAGAATGTCGTTGGGTGCGATTACTGCACCTCCTGATTTCTTGGCTCAGGTCTATGAGGGCATGAACGTGTTGTGGATTTATAGCATTGGTCCTTTTGTTATTTATTGACAGCCAAAGTAGAGGACATAAACTTTCGGATGATTGCCAGATACACTCTGTAAACAAGGTGTGTGGTGTCAGGGGCTTGCTGAATTGCGCACCTGAGGGATACCGCCGCGCTCAACACAGAAATTCCCATTTGTGTTTATAGTGCCGAGTGAAGGTGCACAGTTGGACCAAGCACGCTCTAATGTTCATGCTGCGCAGACTGTCAAGGACATCCCAAGACACACCGCTTTGCTTGTCCGAGCCGTCTGCTCCGTGCTAGATGATCATGCGGGGCTGCTGACTGCCTTCTCAGCTCTGCTGGGAGATGTGCCAAGATTGGTTGGCCGTGAGGGCAGGATTGTAGGGGCTGCGAGAGGGCCTTAGATGGCCAGGTTTGCCACTAGGCAGGCCTGGGAAGAGGTGTGCGACCAGCTGCTTCCCGCTCTGTCAGCGGCATGCAAAACAGTTGCCTCAGGCAGCGAGGCTCAGCAGCAGAATGGTATCTTCCATGATGTGGCGGTGTCCGCCTGGACCTGTTGCAACCCGAGCTGCACCAACATGGCAGGCCAGCAGGAGGCATCCCTGGCGCTCAGCAAGTGTGCAGGGTGCGGGGAGGCTCGATATTGCAGCAGGTAGGCAAATGGAGAGAGGACAACGAGGAAGCCCCGCTGGTATGCACAAAGTCGCCTGCTGTACATCACTCACCCCCTCAGTCTGGCCTCAGCAGGCAAGGCAGCAATGCTAGCAGGACAGTCCACCTGCTATGGTGGCCCAGGCCAAGTGGACGTTGCCTTCCCTTGCACATCCACCGCTCAGCCTACAGCAGCTGGGCATCCTTTCTGGCATGGATCATGGTGACTGTCCATAAGGGAGGTGTTCCAATGGCGCAAGCAACCAAGGTGTGACTGTAATAAGGAGTCAGCAAGTGGCTAATTATGCGTGCAGGCAGTGCCAGCGGCAGGACTGGCGTCGGCACAAGCCTGTCTGCCAGGCCATCAAGGAGTTGAAGTGATGTTCAGGCACGGGTCTGAAGCGAGTTTGTTTTGTTGGCTACTTGCACCGCATCGCATTTGTTATCATGGTCATTGGTGCCTCCACGGTGCAGTGTTTATGACAGCCCCTGTACAGGAGGTTAAAACTTGATTAACTTTTATGTGTCCTGCATGAAAGGGAAAGAAGACGTGTTTGTACATGCCAGGTTTCAGCTATGTGGCCTGCATAGCACATGCTGAGAGTTGGAGGGAGATTTGATCCTGATTTGGTGTGGAACTTATACTTTGTTGACAGGTGACTTTGGCCCATAAGGTGACACTGAGGCTGGCACTCCATGTGGTGACCTGTGCATCCTAGATGCTGCCTGCCGGGATGACCTGATGACCCGCTCGCAGAAAGTCGCAGGGTGAACAGTGAGTAAGCACCACCTGTAACTGAGTGGTTGAGTCTCAGGCTCCCAAAAGGTGTGCCGGCTTGGTTTGATACCAGTGTCCCTTACTGGGCTCTTGCACTATGCTTTGACAGCCGTAATTGAAAAGGGCAAGCCAAATGCACTGACTGAGGGGGGTTACATGCCATTAGCTTACGTGCATTTGCGACGCTTAACCAAATCTGGCGCTCCTGCCTAGCAGGACACAAGTGCAAATCGCAGAACGATAGCAGATGTGCGGCGGTAAGGTAATGCTTACCCAAGGCAAAACCTGTGGTGTTCAGTAAGAGCAGGACACCCACAAGCACAGTCGGTCGCAAAGGTCACGTGGGTGCACCCTTGAGTAAAAGCATCTATAGTGCGTGAAAGGAAACCAGCCCAAGCTTCTAACCTACAAATGGAGTCCAGCAATGTAGTGAAGAGGTACAGTACCCTAGAAATCCCTCAAGTCCAGCAGTCATATGGAAGCAAGTGTGCAAAAGCAACACGGAGACCTCGGTCCAGCCGGCCGGGTGCAATTGAGCCCCATCGTCACCGCCCTGCCCCCACAATCTCACAAAAATCAAAGGCTCCTAGGGCACTGCTCGTGTCAGGTGACAAGCTTGCGGCGGTGCTATAGGACATATGTTGTAGGCTTGTGGTTATCAAAGCCAGCCGCCTCAGGCGCGGCAGGCTAAGGCACACTGCTGCCTGCTAGCAGCGCTGCTCCGCTCGCACAGCCTTTCTAGGGCCCCAGGGGCGCCACCTTCATACCCCAGGCCGGCTACTGCTGCATCGCTGGCAGGCCGCTAGCCGCCCCAACCCTGGCCACTGCTGGGGGAGCTGCTCAGTCGCCACAGGCCGCAGGCTTGCGACCCGCAGGGGGTGTGGGAGGCGGTGTTGGCTGTGTGTTCAGGGTTTTGGTTGACAGGGCGAGCCGCCTCAAGCGTGGCTGGCTAAGGCGCACAGCCGCCTGCTGCTCAGCTCGCAGCCTGGCCAGGGCCCAGAAGCCAAATACATGCATTTAAGCGCAGGCGCTGGAGATGCTGGGCGTGCTGATCTGGGTCACACATTCCTAAAGGACGGACGTTCGCATTGCACTGCGCATCTCGTAACAAAACAAACAAAGCAGGATTCTAGGTTGTCAATGGACAATACCCCCAAGCTTGCGGCAGGCAGGACGTCTCCAGGGCAGCCTGAGGCAGCAGATAATAGTTTAGCGAGTGATGACAGCTTAACGACGATAGTAGAGCTCCTCAGTCGTGTCCAAGTCGAGGCAAACGCCTGGGCAGATGATCCCAGGTACTGCCTTGGTTTTTGCTTAGCCACAGAATATATATCTCTATGCTTTCGGCAAGCATACCAAACTACTTCTTCGCTGCTTCAATCTGACTACCATGTATTTCGGTGTGCTAGTGCAGTCCCCAGCTTGGCATTCCAGCTGGGCTGGCTGCGGCTGTAGAGACTCTGTCCTGCGGGCTCACCAGGCAGAGCTTTCTCAAGGCAGTCCAGGCAGCTCCTGCTGGTGCCCTTGTGGCAGCGAACTTGCAACAGTTATACTGCCATGGCAGCCTGTTGAATCGCTATTGTAGCCACGACGCTGTCACGCAAACGCCAGCAGCTGTTGCTGGCTTTCTCGTCCGGCTTAGGGATGTGGCGAGGGCCTTCCCCGGGACAGCTGTTGACTAGGAAGCGCTGAAGACGCTAGCAGGCCATGTGAACTCTGCTGTGGACGCAGCATCACAACTCCATGGCACAGAGGGAGGTAAGCGGGAACATGAATGAACTTGTGCTCCGTGGCTGAGGTGCACAAGCTCTTGAAGCACATAATGGGGTCTCATGGGAGAAGCAAAAGGGGTCTGCAACTAGGCGTGGGAACCCCAGCGTCGTCGAAATCCATATACTGGCGTATATGGATTTCTCCTCGCCGGGGTTCCAGTTGCGGGCCTTCTTATGCTCTGCCTTGCTTCTCTTCTTATGTTCTGCCTGTGCCGACTCTTATCCCGACTCGCTTGCATTCACGGGCAGCACTGTACGGGCAGCACTTTTTCCGTCCATCCTTATCATTTACCCTAAGCCCTACAGTAGGTTAACGAGCGTCGAGAACGCCCAAAATCGACTCCAAGTGGGGTTCATAAAAAGTGCCTTGCTGTGTTGCAAGTTAGGCAGTGTGTTGCAGATGTTTTAGAAGTAGGTCCTTGGAGGATGATAATCGCCCAATGCACAGGTTGGCAGGCCACACATGCCTAGTTTCACTGAGCCTGGGCTCGTCAGGTATCGTCAAGACCTCCTTTCTGTTAGCCTGCAGGCACCGCAAATCTTGCACTGCAAGTCCTACAGCAGGTTTTTGTTGGTGCGGCCGCAACATGTATGTCAGCACCCGGTGCTGTGGAGCGGTGGGGTCCAAGGCCAGCCAGCCGTGCCTTGGAGCCCATGCTGCGCCTGGCCCTAGAGAGCTCAGTGCAGCGTGCCAGCTGGCAGCAGAGCCGCTTGGCACCATGGCCGGATTGCCTACTAGGCGCTCAAAGCAGCAGCAGGCGGGCCAGACCCAACCCTCCAAAGGTCAGCTCCAGCCGGGCACCCAGTCCAGAGCTGACAGTGCGGTCATCTTGCTCTCCGACCTGCAGCCCCTGGTCGATGAGGCGGCTGACCAGGGGCGCCTTAACCTGCAGCACCTATTGCGTCACACACCTGACCTCATTAAGGTACACATATAAAACCTGTCAGAAAGGTCGGCTTTGGTGGCCTGCGGTACGTGGTATGCCTCATATGGTGTTGGTGTAAAATGGTGGCATCTTCCAGCTCTGGTTCTTCCGATTTGCCATTATACCACCTTTCTGTGCCATGTGATGCACATGGGGTGTATGAAGGATTCAGTGTGGTCCATTTGTATGCAGTTTGTGGACTTATACGGCAATCTTCCCGGTCAACTCACGATCCCACAGCTTAGTATGCTCAACTCAGTGACATACGGCCTTACTGTTGTAATCAAGCTACAGCGGACATTGCTCCTCAGGATGCAAGCTCCGTCACAGAGCAACGCATGCAGGTTGGCTATAATGGCCGCCCTGGATCAGCGCACACAGTGGGCAGCGGCAGCAGCGGCTTTTGCCAGGGTTCTGCACCAGGCAGCAGATGCTGCTGCTGCTGGGCATGGCTATGGGGAAGGTGGCACGTGGAGCGCTTTGGAAGAGGAGCTTGTCAGCGGGGCTGGGGCCGGCCTTCAAAGTGCATTTGGGCTGCTTGGGGATATGTACACCAGCACCTCAGGGGGTCCAGGCCCACTAGAACAAGCCCGCGGGCGCTTGGATTTCTTAGGCGACAAGCCAGCCTTTTCAAGCTACCTGGCACTAGTGCAGCTGGCTGAGTTGCTTGTCCGGTTGGTGCCCAAGCGCTCTGTCCTTGCCGGGCTCTCCTTCAGCACCGACGCTCTCGATGTGCAGCTGAGTGAGGCGAGACGGCTCCTCCTAAACTATGCGGCGTGGGTGACGGATGTATTGCAGGCAGCACCCTTGACGAGCATGTCAAGGCAGCATCAGGCACCCATGGTCCCTCAGCCTGCCAGTGACAGCCTCAGCAGCCCCAGCCACAGCAACAGCAGCAGCAGCAGCAGCAGCAGCAGTAGCTTCATAACCCCTCCAGCCGAAATACTCTTGCAAAGCGTTGCCAGCCTGGCAGCGACAGCAGCTAAAGTGTGTCGTTGCCTGCCTGATCTGGCAACACTGGATCCTGCTGATCCACGCCACAGGGTCCTAGGCAGCAGCTACCACTATACCACGCTTCTCGAAAAAATGGCAGAGCTATGCTGCCAAGAGCTGCAGCAGAATCCGCACCTGGTGGAAGCCCCTGGCCCGCAGCGGAGCCTGACCCGCCACCTGCAGAGCACAGGCTTCCTGACATTCCTGTGCCTGCCGGCCCTGGCACAGGCACATGATGCCATGGATCCGATTGACAGAGCGGCCCTGATTGAACATAGGGAAGCCGACATGTTTATTGACGGCCTCATAGGCAAGGTGAGTAACTCTGTGACAGTGCAGCTACAACAGTTTGGAACTGTACTGCATTGACTGCTCATGTGGTTGTCTGCTGCACATCCAAACAGCCTTCTTCCCTCAACCTTGTCTCGACCTTTTTGGGGGGAAACCTTTTCGTCACTGACCCACATGCTGCTCCCAGCGTGCTGCATGCTGTGGATTCTCCTATAGCAAGTGAGACAGACAATGCCTGAGCACCTCCCCCTTGGTACAGTTGAATCATTTGCACCTCATTGATGAGGCCGTGAGGGGAGGAGGGCTAGGGCCATTGCTGGAGCATTGTCTGCAAGATCTGTTGGTACGTCGCTGAGCTAGTACGATTTTCATGTTTGCGCAAGGTACCTCTTCTTACAAATCCTGGGAGTCCTCATTGCTACTGCTCTTCCCAGATGTCACGCATGCCACATGGTACGCTGCTATGCTACATGACCAACCGCAGATTTGGACTAGCCACGCATAATTGGCCTGCACAAAGCATGTCCGCTGCAAGGACGGCAGTTGTCGCCATCGGGGCGGCATGGGGAAGCTATACGCCTTTCTTTGGCTGACCACAAGGTGTTTTTCTCCTGTGTTGCAGAAGTCGCGGCTTTATGGGAAGGCAGCGTCACTGCTGCTGGTCCTTGGGCAAGCAGTTGCAGGAGACCACACCGAGGGCCTGGCGGTGGCCCTGGTGACCAGCGGCCTGCTCCAGGCTGCTGCAGAACAGTCTCTTGGCTTAGCAAGAGACGGCATTCGCAGGGTACGTGATATGGAGGTAAGCAGCAAGGAAGCTGACATGTCTGCCTGGCGGCATTTGAATTCCATTTTGCATTCTTGGCATAAGGATGCCGTTGGGTGCATTATGGCTCCTAATTTCTCTGCTCATGTCCATGAGGCATGAAGCTGATGTTGATCCATAGCGTTGGTCCTTGGGGGTGAACCTGTTTACTATAGTTTAACAGTCTCCACTAAAACAGGTGAAAGAAGCTGTCAGATGAGTGTAGAGCATGCTCTGTGAACAAGCTGTGTCTTAGATCAGGTTCCTTACGGATTGCGCACCAAAGGGGTCCCGCCGCTCTTAACACAGAAGCTTCACACCACATCGTGCTTGTAGTGCAGAGTGAACTGCACAGTTGGACTGAGCACACTGATGTCCATGATGCGCAGACTGTTAAGGGCATCCTGCCAACGTACACCGCTCTGCTTGTCCGGGCCGTCTGCTCAGTGCTAGACGACCATGCGGGGCTGGGGACTGCCTTGTCGCCCCTACTGGAGGATGTTCCAAGACTACCTGCGCGTGTTGGCAGTAATACATCCTTTCCTAGAGGGCCTTGGCAGGCCAGATTTGCCACAGGGCAGGCCTGGGAGCAAGTGTGCAATCAGCTGCTCCCTGCTTTTACAGCGGCATGTGACATAGTTGCCTCAGGCAGTGAGGCACAGCAGCGCAATGGCATCTTCCATGATGTGGCTGTGTCGGCCTGGACCTGCTGCAACCCGGGCTGCACCAACATGGCCGGCCAGCAGGAGGCATCCCTGGTGCTGAGCAAGTGCGCAGGGTGCGGGGAGGCGCGCTACTGCAGCAGGCAAGTCGGCTGGGTGCTGCAACATCTCCAACCCTGGAACTATAATATTAGCAATGCTGCTTGCATCTCCTGTCATGTCAGTGAAGGTGGTAACAGTGAGCCGTTATAAGAGTTGCGGTACAGACTGGTTGGGTTTCATCGATGGAAAGGCAGGGCATGGCTGTGAGCGTGGATGTGCTAACTCCCCTCCCTCGGCTGTGTGCTGAAAGGCGCATGCCACGCCTCACCTTATCTGAACTTTACAACACTACCAAAATTGTTGCTGGTACAAGTACGCCTTGCATTGCATTGGGGATTCAGCCACTAGTACGGACCTCCTGCCATTGGGACTGTGCTAGAAAGGACACTACCGCGGCTGGAAAGCCTGCTCTGTTCGCTGAGGCCAAGTCGCACGTGCTTGCAGGCAGTGCCAGCGGCAGGACTGGCGCCGGCACAAGCCCATCTGCCAGGCCGTTAGGGAGCTCAAGTGAGGCCCGTCCAGTGGCTCGTAAAGCCTCTGAGTTCACCATGCAAGCATTTTTCATCAATAGTTGCCCGGTACATACCAAGGCGGCAGCTTGCATCCTGCTCTCAGTCTGTCGTCCCCCAGCACTGCGTGTGATATAGAAGGGGGAAGAGTTGGCACCTACATTAGTGTCCAATGTTGCATGGATAAATCCCGTGCTGACACAAGGTATTGACGCGGTGCTGAGCGGAGCCCAAATCGCAAGTGTAACCGGCGGTTACCACTGGTGTGACCGGCATTGCGCGATGAAGAGTAATGACCCCTCTCACTGCCCTGCCAAGACGGCTGCCCTGCCTTTGCTTTGCGGTGGAGGAGATAGACTGTGTAGGCCGTGGGTGAAGGATTAGAATGTAGAGAGGTCAGTAAAGACAAGCGCCCATAGAAGTAAGCATCAAGGAATAGCATGAGAAAGCAGCAAGTTGGGAAAGCAGATTTTAAGGAGAAGGAGTGAGGGAAAGAAGGAGCCACCCAGCCGCCGAGTAGTACAGACCCACCCCAGCCAACAAGGTTGAGACCCTCCAACCAGTTGAGTACGTAGGCAGCCAACCAGACCAGACCCTGGGGTCATCCTCTTTCGTGCACTGACAGCTTGCCCTCGCTCGCCAGCTTGATAAGCGAGGTGGGCGCTGCGGTCGGGAAGCAGGGAAGCGCCAGGCAGGCAGTGCAGTCAGTGGCTTGGTGGGCTAGTCCCAGACATGCTGGTCACGGCACAAGGCAGGTACCAGGACTGTGCTGGAAGTCGCCAGTCACAAAGACGGGTTAATGCGTTCATTGCTGCAACTCGAGCAGCAGCAGCGGCAGAAACCATGGTGGTGGCATTCCCGCAAGATACTGTGGTGCTATATGGATGGCAGCACATGTGATTGACACCTGGATGGCCGCTGTTGCTGCCTGCAACCAGTCTCACCTTCATACTTTTCTAAGGCATCAAGGAGTGCTGCTGGGGTGGCTTCTGCAATGATGATGCCTCGGCTCTGGGGCCGGATGAATCCCTGCACGCCAGCAAGAGCAAAAGCTGAGGTTAGGCTGTACCCACCCAACCTTCGTAGCCATGCTGGACATCCTGCACCCCAGGGCGCGGCACGCTTGCCGTTCCAGCAACTAGCTTTTACCTTTGTTCCCACATGGGCATCTCCCATACCAAGCTGCCAGGTAGGAGACTGACTCCCTTCCAGCCACCGACTTCACAATACCCTGCCGCAGCATGACTCTCACCACCTCAATGACCCTCACCTCCAATATGGCATGCCTAGGACCTCGGCAGCTGAAAGCTCACAGTCTCCGGTACCCTACACCCTACCCACCGCCCCAACCTCCACAGCAGGCAGCCTTGGTTACTGGCCAGCCTGCCTGCCACCCTCACCTCCTGTGCGGCGTGGTCCAGGAAGGCTAGCAGGTGGTCGAAGAAGCCGTTCACGTTCAGCACCCCCACCGGCTTGGTGTGGAACCCCAGCTGCTGCCAGGTAGTGATCTCCAGGGTCTCGTCCAGGGTGCCAAAGCCGCCCGGGATGGTCACAAAGGCATCTGCATGACTGCACCCACCCCTGTCAGCCCAGGTTACACCTACCTCCTCCCTCTGCTCGCACTGCCCGCCACACCACCATTACCAAAGGCATCTGCACCGGCAGGGCAGCGGCGTCTGAAGGCAGGTACCACAGGGGAGGCATGGTACCATGGGCTGGTCACATGGGTGCTGAAAAGGGATGCTATGCTGAGATACTGGCTGGGAGAGCAACAATGACGCTGCCTCAGGCTCTAGCACAATCCCTGTGCCGGCAGCTGCTCCTTGGCAGCTGGGTCCTCCCAGCTAGAAGCAGCTGCATGGGTCTGCTGATCTCCGAATAAGCCACGCACCTGCTTCATCAAACATCATTGCCTGCAGCAGCCAGGCTCTGTAAAATATATGGACGGGGTCACCGACAGGCTTCTGGTGGCTTGGGCGCATCGGACAGTGTGACTAATGGCAGGCTCCACATCACAGAATCAGGAGTGGTTACTGCGCAGTTGTAACTGCTTCATGCACAGAGGAGCACAGAGGAAGGCTGTGCGCAGCAGCTAGGTAGCCTTACATGGGCAGGCCAAGGTTGCAGGGTTGCGAGAAACCGCACCTTGCGAGTGTGCATGTCCTCTACCAGCCGAATCTCCCCCACCGTGTGCCCAGAAATCTGCATGCGCAAGGCAGCATCTAGCCCGGGGAGCTCAGTTCCAAGGGGCATGCAGAAAGCCACAGGCTAGGCCGGCTGCAGGAATTGCTGCTTGCTGGCACCAGCTGGATCGATCCGGCCACGAGTTTGCTGCCTGCCGGCCATGCGGTTGATGGAACACAGCCCATGTGGGGCCTTTTGGGTTTGATAGAAGCTCCCCTGCCGGCCTCAATATAATGTATATTTATGTTAGATTGCCGCCAGGATCGCCCACGGACCTCGCGTGGTGCAAGCGCGCTGGGGATGACGCCAATCACAGCGCCTTCCCCCAGCCCAGCTGCCACCGTCTCTGCCACAGCGCCCATCAAGCCCACATTGCCACCTGCGGGTGACGCCAAGGATTGCGGATCAAGGGTCTGGGCTCTGCCTGAGTGGTTGAGCCAGTGCCGTGCGCAGACGGTAACTAGTGATAGACAAACAAAGGTTTGAGCAAGAGGTGCATACGCGGTGGTGGTAGTGCTGTGTGGGAGAAGTGAAGACGTACCCCCATATACCAGGCCTATCCTCCGTTTCACTAGCTCCTCCCCTAGGGCTTTGGCACACTCCAAGTAGGCTTCGCCCTTCCCACTGCTAGCTCCACCTGGCAACAGTTCGGCCTGCTTAGCTCAGTTGGTCAGAGCGTCCATCACTGTGTTAGTCACTGTCTGCAGTTTCGGTTGCCAACGAGAGCATCGTAGCAGACTCGCCCACGCGCCACACGTGTAATTGCTTTAGTGGTTGACACTTACAGAAGACTGCCACCTTCTTAAAATTCCCTGTCATGCTGTCCTCTGCTGAGGAGCGCCTCACAGTGGGCTGATGGCCTCTAGCACAGGCAGTGATGGTTGTCCGTCGCCTGTGCAATTGCAGTGCTGTCACTACTGGCTGTGTTTTCCAAGGGCACCCAGTACTCACCATTATATGATCTGGTCTTGTTAGCCAAGGTTTAGAGACCATGTGCCCCACCATTTGTCAGTTTAGTAGTACCACTAATTAAATCATGTCAATTCATCTAAAGCTACCCAATATGCTGTGCAATACAACACAGACTGCAAGATGAGTAGCGAACACGACCTGGACAGTCAATCAACACGCTCCCATGACTGGTGCGCCAGAGCAGAAATGCCAATGGTAGGGTGGCGGAGGGCCAAGAGTGCGCACGGTCGTTGTTTTGACTGTTGTTGCTGCGAAACCTCTTGCTTAGGGTCAAATCAGGTGCCGAAGTGAACCTTTCTAAATCTTTGCACAGCCCTGTCGTTTCGTTGGGCAGTCACGCTTAGTAGATAGCAATCACCGTTGACTCTTACTGTTGTTGATGCTTGCCCTACAGAGTCGGTGGATTCTGCAGGGGCACCTTCTGCTAGGCCCGCCGCCGGATGGCCGGGGGGTCCCGCTGACGCCTGACAGGTGGAAGGGTGTATCGCAGAGCCAAAACTTCACTGGATCAAGACCAAAACAGTGCTGAAAAGGTGCTGGACCGGAGCTGGCACCCTCCGTGAGACGTTGCTTCCCGCTTCGCAGCGGGTGTATGGGCCACCGCGAAAGCCTGCAAGTGGAGCCTTGCGATCATACCAAACTCTCACTTAGCGTGGTGGACGAGGGTGTTCAGCTAGCTAGCACAGTACGGGTCTTGTAGTGGCCTCCGGGCGGCTTGCTGGAGGCGAAGTGCACCTAAGAGGTGAGTGCCGCGGCATGCCGTGCGTTAGCTCCTCTAGGTATTAGTAATGCTCGCAAGTATTTTGGCACCCCTCCTGGCTAGCTCTTACCACTTGAAGGTACATGCATGATTATACACAGACCATGCGTGCAGACCCCTGTCATAGGAGCACGTGCCAGAGCGTGAATGTGTGGAAGCACTACTGTACGTCTCCTGCTAGTCCCAAAGAGGCTGGCGCCGCCACCATCCCACACCGGGCACTAAATGTGCCGCGGCCTCGGCGGACGATCCCCCGCCTCGTATACTAGCAGTAGCCTGCCGCTGTTGTTGTGCAGGCTTGCAATCAGACTAAGAGAGGAGCGGACTCGTCCCCACACAACCCGCAAGCGTCTGTGCTGGTGAGTGGGGTCAAGCTGCAGGGCTGCTGCTCCGCACCTGTTTTTGGCTGTGGTGCCACTGGATGTGCAGCTTCCAGACCCTTATGGCCCGGCACAGCCCACAGTCAGGAGGCAACTGTACCGCCTTGCTGGTGGCACGCTGTGCTTGGTGGAATCCAGCTGGGCGACATTACACCTCAATACCCCGGCCGCCAAGCCTGACATGCTTTTGCTTTCTCATATACTCTGCAGAAAAATGTGGGTGTCGCAGAAGGCTGCAGTGGCGCTGCTCTTCCTTGCTTCTGTTCTCTTAATAAGCACGGCTGCCGACTCAGGTATGGTTGAATAACCTTTCAACCAAGTGGTCACAAGTTTGCTGCTGCCTGACTTGCTACCAAGCACTCCTCTGCCTTCTACTACAACCAGCCCCTGCAGACCTGTCATCGCTTGCAACCCTTGACGCAAAGTGCTGCAGAGGAGCGAAGTGCTGCGGCACCCATGCGAGCGCAGGTGCCCAACTGCTTATGCACAGGACCGAACCGCACCTCCTCGCCCTTGCTGACTAGCTCGTACATCCATTCCTTCCTCCTGCTGCAGGGCGCCACCTGCTGCAAGCATCACAGCCGACATCGTGTGCGCAAGGCTCAACATGCCCCTGCTACTCACTGACGTGGACGTGCTCTTCCACGGGAATAGCTGCCGATCCCAGCACCCCTGCCGCAACATGCCCTGGTGGCTACTTTTTCCGCGAGCCGATGGCCACCTGCCCTTGCTATGACCCAAACCCGGCCTGTAGGACAGTGAAGCCTGATGATACCTACATGGTGGCCAGCCTCTTCAACGACCTTGCTTCGCAGAACGTCTGCACGGAGACTGGGATAGTTCAGACAACAGGCTGCGCGGTCGCCTCGAACTCGGTGCGTGGGTGGTGAAGGTGGAGGGATGGGCCAGTTGCCTGACCCTGTGACGCCTAACGAGTGATGCCTGCTGCACCAGAAGATGCATCACTCAACATAGAGTGTAATATCTCGAGCGCCGTAAGTTTTTAGCATGCTTGCTTGGTGCAGGCTTGCTTGCGTGCAGTAGCTCGTACCACTGCTGCAAGTCAATGTGGCGTCAGGCGAGTTGGGAGGTGGAAGAGCCGAGAGCCAGCAACTGGCAGCCCGCAGGGTTCCCAAGCTGCCCCCCAAAGCTGCTAGCATGGTATCCAGGGTATGCTCTTTGTGCCCATGGAAACTCTTTCTTCTGCGTTCCCGGTGCATGTGATTGTTCCAGGTTCTTCTTCCTCTGTGTCTTGTAGGATCCAATCATCACTGGGTTCGATGACCGCAAGTGAGTGTATGGTCGCCTTGCCGCCATGCAAGACACTGCTTCTCAGCCCAGGCTTGCTACTGGGTACTTGTGTCACGCGCTGCAAGGCGGTCGTGCTCCTGGGAGACACCTATGGGTTTTTGGACCCCTTCCACTACCCCCTGTCGCCTGTGGACAATACTTTGCTTATGCCGAGCTCAAAGGCCTGCAGCTAACCATGCAGTCAACTCACTTTGCCAGCTCCTGCTGCTCTTCAGTCCCACGCTTAGCGCTCCTCACTTGCCGGCGCAACACGCTGGTGCAGGTTCCACTTCAACGAGGTGGGCAACTTCACGCTCCTCTCGGATGGGACAGGCTACCTGGTAAGCCTCTTATTGCTGGGCAGCCCATAAAAATCAAATACCTGGGGTACTTACGTAAGAGCTATGAGTTTAGATATGCATCCTCTTGGGATTCCCCACCTTTCCTGCCGCCGCCATGGTGTTGCCGACACCCTGCGCCGTTTTTATTTTAGTTGAATGGGCCATGGTATCCCCAGTTTACACACTTGGCATGCGCGGTGGGAGACCTGCCTTGCTGTGGGAGCATGCACAGCCAGATGTTGTGGGAGCGTGCACAGCCAGCTGTTGTGTGGCCCCTCCCGACACTGATGCTGGCGCAGCTAGGAGCGAAGCTGTTGGTGTAGGTGTGGTAGCGGGTGTCTGAAGTCTGCTCAAATACGAGCCTACTCCTAATCATGTGCATACCCACTCATGCAAGCCTTTAGTACTTGCTCCTCATCCCATTGGGTTGCAGGTGGAGACCAGCTTTGTTGGTGTGCCTCCTGTGGGCGACTTGATGCCCAAGGAGACCAGCTGGACCAATGAAGTGCGCATTTACAACCCCCACGGTGAGTCCTGACTCACCCGCAGTCAAATGACATCAGGGGCCGACTACAGTTTGTCCCTTCCACAGTCAGTTAGTGCGTGGCATCAAGCCTCAGAGACAAGGAGAGTTTACAGGCACCTAGAGTCGTTAAAGCCCGCACTTACAAGGACAAGGAGGGACGTGACTTTCCGAGCACGGCTTTACGGGGCCCATGGTTCTCCACCACAACCAATCAGCGCTGCCATTGCGCCCCTGTTTGCAGGTAACAAGATTACCTGCCACCTGCCTTATATCTATCCCAACACCTCGAGGATCACTAGTAAGTTGCATGCAAATTGGAGCATCAGAAAACAGACAGCTGCACTCCAATCTCAATGTAGTTGAGGCATTTACTCGGCAAGGGTGCGGCACCTACTGGCCGCATGCGGAATGCAGCCTGCAGTGCAAGCTGCTGCCACGACAGCAAGTCACTACTTGGGTGCTAACTCCGCTGGGTGCAGTGACGGCCCAGGCGACTGGGGTCTCCGTGGCCACAGTCATGACGCCCTACGACAACAACGTTGTGGAGTTTGAGGACATGTCCGCAACTGCTGGTGAGCCTGACCTCTGGCGTGACTGCTGGTGCTTGCAAGGAGCACCAACAAACTGGGATTCCTTAGAGACCCCTTGTCTTGGCAGGCAGGGGGGCAGGCACTGTCGCTGCTGCTACTGGGTGGTCGGGCCAGCTGTGTTGCAGGTGCTCCTGCTGCAACTTAGGATCCCCGGTGAGCGTGGAGGTCAATCGCCTCCTCCGCGCCTGCGCTGTGCAACTGATTGTGCTCTTCGAGGACTCCTCTCCACCCTGCTTCACCTGCACCCCGTATATCCCCACACATCTCGCATCGCACACTTTCCCACCCCCAACTTGCTGTTGCTGCTGCAGTGTCCTCCGGCTGGCCCCACCCCTACGTCACTGGCTGCCACGTCTCCATGCCTCATCTGGATCTGATCGTCTACCAGGTCCAAGGGGCCGACCAGGCCCAGAAGTTCGAGACCGAGAAGTGGGCCGCCCCTTACACCTGGTGAGCTCGGCAGTCGAGTCAAAGCTGATATAGCTACGCTGTGTACCTCCCTCCTGCCGCACCTGCCAGAAATGCGGCAGGACTCCAGAAATGCTGACTGATAGTCAAATGCTTGTGCAACATGCTTCGCATGCTGCGCAGGAGGTAAAGCCTGTGTGTCCTAGTCGTGCTGCTTTTGTTTCTTGACTTTCATATCAATGACAATTTTTCCCTCGCTCCACTGGTGAGCACCTCCGAGCAGTACAGGTTGCCCCAAGGCGTTCCGTTGCCAGCAACCTAGGCCATGCAACTGATGCTGACTAGCCTGCTGTTACGCACAGGCTCAACATCGACGTGAAGCTGCTCAAGCCTTTGGTCCCACCAGTGACAGGCATTCTTGGTAAGTGGGTTCTCTTGTCAGCTTGCCGGCACCTGGCATGGTGTACCTTCTGGCACCCCGCATCATTCTGATGTACGATGCCCAACACCCACAATTCCGCTGACAGCGCACACTCACCAAGCTGCCGGCCATGACAGGGCCGGCCAGCCTCTCTTTCACCGAGCAAGTCCACCATTGCGGGCTCCAGAGCATCATTTCCACCGCCCCGCCGCATGCACAAGCCTCACTTGGTTGCCTGTTGTGCTCCGTTGTCCGGCTGTTCCACCCTTGAATCAACACAAAGGCATGGCGATTGCCACAGCAGTGCATACTCTCGCTGCTGTGCTGTGCAGGTGCGACGTACCCCCTGACTCTGCTGGATGCTGCTGTCCTGGACCCAGAGACCGACATCTCGAAATTGGCCCAGGCCAATGTGGCGGGTGAAGGCCCCAATGAGCTGCGCCAGCAGCAAGAGCCCTCTGCCCCAGCTGGCGCGGCCCGTCGCCTGACCAAGGCTGCCACCTTCCCCCTGATGGCCAGCATTGAGGTGGTGTGAGCTCCACCTACAAACCAAGGTAGGCACATGGGAGGCTTTATAGCATGCCATGGTGGTCACCCTGTGTAGTGCCTATAGTATACTACAACGGGAGGTGAATTTGAGGCCATGAGGTTGCAGGCAGGTGCGGTCTGCCCTGCCGGCCAGCTGGCCACCTGTGGGTAGCAAAGTCACGCCGTCCTCAAGTACGCACTGCTGCAAAAAGCTTGCTAGTGCCTGTGCATACCTGGCCATCGTGTGCATGTGTTATGCCCTGCAGCCGTCATGCTGTGCTGACATGATGTGGGGCATGCCACCCTGCAGGGGTACCAGCCTTAGGCGAGGACCTTTACAACAGCCCCTGATGGCTATTGAGCTGAATGACTTTGTGCTGAGGTGAGGTGCAGTTGTGCACTTGCTTAGTACCCAAGGGCGGTACACGTCTCTTCCCCGGCCGGCGGCCGGAATGATTCTTTGCTGGAATTCTTACTTTCCATTCCCTGCATTGCTCAAGCTGGATGGCTCAGTGCTCAGGTCGAGTGTATCGTCTCTTTGGTCTTGTTAAGCTACAATGCTGAGTATCTCTTCTGCTGCCGAGGGGGCCCAAACACACTTTTTGCTTCTTTATTCTTCATCCTTGGCGTAATTGCTTCTTTATTTCTTCATCCTTGGCGTAATGGTTCAAGCTGGATGGCTCAGGGATCCGCTCCAGCGGATCTGTCTTTTGTCTTTTGAGTTTTGCCCAGACTGGGAATTTTCACCTCTAACTTCCTATACCTTCCCGTTCTCTGCCTGAAGCTTTACCAGCGTTTTCTTCCTTCATCCCTCTTTATTTTGCATTCGTACCATCCTGGTTTTGCAATGCAGCTGAAAGCCCTACTATTACAGCAGCATGTCCTGCATGTGCCACAGTATCGCTTGCCTCACTACCAAGGACTACACTCACTAATCAGGCCTATGCTAGCGTACCTTGCTTTCTGACTCGTCTACCATGCATGGGATGTTCTCCTTCAAGGCTTGACTGAAGTCTTGGTGGCTTGTTGTTCCTGACTCCTGGGGTGGGGGCTGCAACATGTCCCCTGTCGACACTCCAACTATTGCGGCTGGGTTTTGCAGGACTTGTGCTTCTATTTGTGTGCCCTTGGCTATTTGAAAATTCTGGCAGCCATTGCTAAGGATTATTGTACACCACTAGGTGCAAGGGAAGGTGCCCCCCCCCCCTCGGGGCTGTACGTGTGTAGTGAGTCTGAGTGTTTGGCCTCCAGTGTCCCAGGACGACGGCTGGGTCACGCTTTGAACTTACTTTATTCAGGGTGGCAGGTAATGCGATCAGAGAGGAGGTACTGGTATACTGGGCTGACAGGGGTCTATGCAGATATGCTCTGTATCTTGCCTGAGCCTTACTTTGCCTGAGATGGCTGCTGTCCAGCTTGCCCAGCTGTTTTTGCATCACTTTGCAAATGAGACCCTAGGCTAGTACTGGTCAGACAACTTGAGGCTCAGCAATATGCATGCATGGTCCAGTGGTCGGTTGCCTTCATGTTCTGGTCTGGTTGCCAATCATTTCACCATGCCATTGTGACATTCCACGGCCAACCGTTCACCATGCCATTACCGCCGCATAGGCCGGAGCAAGCATTCAAGCCGTCCAGCAGGGCACCAAGTGGGCAGGCATGCGGAATGCTTGCAAACACAGGGTGATGCCCAGCTGTTGAGTGAAGGGGTGAGCATTGGCACGGCTTAATGTCGCCAATCTGATAAGGCCCCGCTCTAATGCAACAGGCGCCAGCAAGGCAAGACCTGCACGCCTCCTTGCTCAAGACCGGGACTACCAATGTTTGAAAGCAGGCCTGCGATGCCTGATGCAATGCATGTACCGCTGCCACTCCAGCTGGGTAGGGCATGGAGGGTCCAGGCAGATGATAAAATATGCCAGGCACGACTCTTCCAAAGAATACACCAGACAAATAGATCAATGAAAGCAAGCAAAGAACAAAGCTCCATCAGCATCCCGGCATGCCACCACCCAAGTGTCGCCACATGCCGGCTTGCACGAGCAGCAGCCTCTCAGTGGTTGAGCAGGCGCGGCCGCAAGTGATGGTGCCTGGGCTTGAAGAGCCGGCGCCGCATCTTGAACAGCACCGCTACCAGGATGGCTCCCCAGAAGACAGCCAGCATCTGGATGTGGTGGCTCACCACAGCCTGCAGCCCAAACATCTCGCTGGCTAGCAGCGGCATGTGCTTGTTGGCGTCCTCGCCACGGGTGTCACTTAAGTCCTGGTCCACCCGCGACTTGTGGCCCTTAGGCTGCGCCAGCGTCTTGGCATGCTCCTTGATTACAGCGTCCGCGTCCCCTTTGCCTTTCGAAGCGGCCCCAGCTGCCCCATCCTTGCTCTCCCCTGCCTCTGTCTCGGCCTTTGCTGCGTCCTGAGCTGCCGCTGCCTCCTGCTGCCGCTGCTGCGCGCCGCTGAGCGTCCCGGCGCCCTTTCCCGCCGCCGCGTCTTTTTGCCCCTGCTCATCGCTGCCACCTGCCTGCTGCTGCTGGTCAGTTGGCAACTGCCCAATGAGCTCCCGCTTGGTTGCTGCGGGGTCAGCGGCACCGTCCTGCTGCGCAGTTGCTGCCACTGTGCCCTCCTGCGCTGCGGTGTTGCTGGCCGCTTGTTGCTGGGTGGCGGCTTCACCCTGCTTGGCTGTGCTGCCCTCCCCTTGGGTGGCTGTGGCTTCCTGTGCCGCTCCCTGGGCACCCTCCCCTTGGGCTGCTCCCTTATCAGCAGCAGCAGCAGCATCCTGCTGTTGCTGCTGGGCGTCAGTAGCAGTGGCTGCACCACCGTCTGCTGACTTGTCGGCAATGGCCTTCGTTTCCTGGCCCTTGTCCCTGGGGGTGCACCACTGCATGGCCACAGCTTGAGAGAGCGTCAGCAACGAGATAAGGACATAGACAGCAGTGCCACAACAAGAACAGCGTAACTAGCTTGAGCGCCACACAAACACACATAGCTGCACCACTAATGCCGCAGGATACTCCCAGCACAATGTGATGGAGTCCGGATATACCAAAAGCCACCAATCAACTGTTTCTGAGGTCAAGTCAAGCAACCCTGGGCAAGGTATGGCTGCAAGCTTAATATCTGTCTGCATCAATGCCGGTCACAAGGCAGGCTGCCAACCCTTCAAAGCAGGCGGCACCAGAGGCACTACCGCAATCGGGCGCAGCGAGAAGTGCACCCACCGCTGCCACCACCAGGCTGCTTACCTTGCAGGCAGGGCGGCAATGCGAGTACATCCAGCCAGCAGTCTTCTCGCACTCGCCTGCACCGCACAGCCTTCACTTGGTGTCGAACCGCGCATTGACGAACCAACAGCCAAGAAGTTCAAGGGCATGTGCTGTCACCAGCCACAGCTGGCTGGGCTGGCTGAGAGCAACCCTCCTACCTCACCAGCAGTGTCCACCAATCAACCAGTGCCCACGTGCAGCTTACGTACTATCCCTGCTTGCTCCTCAGCAAAGCCATGTCTCGACTCCGTCCCTCTTGCTAAACACTTGCACTGCTTACTGCCGCTCAACTACTTAGCCATGCAGGCAAACGCCACGCCCTTGATCGCCTCAATGTCAGCAGGACTCCCCAAGCGCCCCTCCGCTGCTCCATTGCCATGGCAATGCAACAACGCCCTCCTCCCCTCACTGCTGTCAACAGTGGCGCACAGTGGCTGGTCTCCCAACTTACCCACTGACGCCCACCACTCGCACTCCTTGGCGCGGTTCACACATGGGTCTGGGAGCTGCATGCTCTTGGAGACTTCATCCAGGTCCATTTCCAGCTGGTGGGCTCTGTTACACTCCCGCGTGAGCTCCTCGGTGGGAGGGCAGTTCTTCAGGTGGCGCTCGCAGAAGGCGGCATTTAACAGGATGATAGGCTCCACTGCAGGGTGGGAGTGTGCCCAAGGAGGATGAGAGGAGAGTGCCGGTGCAACGGCTACAACCGCTCCCAGGCAGATGACGCCTTGGCTTCCAAGCGCTGCACTCCCACCATGTCAATAGCCTTGGTTGGTTATAATTTGCATTGATTCATAGGAATGGCAGCGGTCAGAATGATGTTCAAAGTAGCACCCCAGCTCTTCTTTACCTGACAGCAGGTCTCGCAGCAGGTCAAAGCCTGTGGTGGTGAACTGCTTGGGGGAGGGCGGGTGGGCAAACAAGCCCTTCTTCGTCTTCTTGGGATCATCACTGCAATGAGGTGCCATGTACCCTGTCTCCACTCAACCCGACCAGAAATGCTTGACAAAACTGTGCTGTGCATGTATCAGACAAAGCTGGTGGGCCTGGGCAAGGCAAGTCTGGGACAAGAGAGGAGATTGACACAAACAGTGCCCTACTTACCTGAGCTCCCAGGGCGGGCATACCAAGGGGTCAAAGTCAAAATGCCAGTGCTTGTCAAACTCGTAGTTATAGCCCTTCACCTGCAAGGAAGCAAGGGAGCCCCATAGGGGAGCGGTCAGGGAAAGGTTGCCGCAGCCATGCAAGGAGTAACCACCACCACCCAAGTGACCACGACCAAGGCTTGAACAGTAGAGGTAGTAGACCGATATGTTGTAGAGCGCAAGGCCGCAGGGCGCCCTGGCCAACACCTTGCACAATACGGCCCTTCCAGACCGACAGGCACCGGCACCTGTGTTATGCGCTGGAGGCTTGTACGACGCAAAGCAAACATGGACGCAGGCATCACAGCTGAAGTACAGGATCTCTCAAACCAGGAAAGGTACACAGTCAGGCAAGGGTGTGAGCAAAACACAGAGAACTGGGACAGCACCAGCAGGCACCAAGCCCCAACTCACGCTCCAGTGGAGGCCGTAGTGCAGCACCTTGGGAGGGTCTGCGATAGGAGTGGGAGCATGGCAATTCGGCACAGTTGCAGCTGATATGTTCTAGTGGGCCAAGCTCTTATTGGTAGGTCAGTCAGGAGCACACAGCTGCAAACTACACAGAGCAGCCTCCCACAGCTGGCACAGGTCGTAGGAGATAATTCTCTGCACATTCTAGTAAGGCCAGTCAGGGTGGGCAGGAGACCGACTGGCCAATCAAGCTCGTCAACGTGACTCGTCCCGGCTTACCCACGGTATCATAGCCTGGGTACAGCATGTGCTCGCTGTGAGTTATATGCCACACGTCCGCCTTGGCGCAGCCAAAGCTGTAGCCATACATCTCTGATATCCAAGGCTTGTCTCCTGCAAACAGTGGTGGGGCGTGAGGTGCTTATGTAGGTTGCCGGCCCTGCCTACGGCTCTCCATGCCAACATTGTTCTTCTGCTACCAGCAGCTGCCCCGCAGTCATCCACCCCACTTGCTTGCTGGGCCACTAGATAAGGTGTCGCAGGGAGAGCCATTTCGACAGTTGCAACCTCCCATTAAACATATCGGCATGTCTGGCGCCACAAGCACAGCCACAGGGCCGGCTGACCTGGCTTTTTGGTCCATTCGTCACCCGTCAGGTTCCAAGCCTGCACATGCAAGCCGGAGCAGACACACAGTTGGCTCCCTGCCCTCACTACCTTCGACCACCCACTAGCCCCCGCCCGGCACGTCTAGCTGCTAACCTGGTTTCTTTGCGAACACATCTCCAGTCAGGTTCCAGGCCTGCAACATGCGAGGTGCTAGCAGCCCAAGGTCGGCTGGCAAGTGGCGCCCAGCCTGACAGGCCATGGATTGTGCAATGCAGCATGGCAGGCACAGATGAACTGGGGGGGCCTGTGCTGCCACCTCAAGCACCAAGCACCAAGCCTTGCTTAGAACGCCCAACACTGGCCTCAAACATTCCCCAGGCTCCCACTGTTGCTGGTAAAAAAGAATCACAACTATACTAGTAGCACTGCTGCGCTGCCGCGTCACACACAAAAACAACGTGTCGCCATTGCATTACCATGCCCTACCATGCCTGGTTTGCATTACTCCGCCAACTGCGACAACAACCACCCTGGCTGGCTCCACTCTTTGCAGCCCATGACTCATCAACGGCTGTCATGCCCTTTCGGATGACTCACCCCAGGGTCCTCCCTGACCCTCTCTGTGTACTTGAGCCACAGGGGCGCCACCCGCCGCATGTCCTCCCTAGCCATAAGTGTAAAGCCGCCCGCCATATCGCCGCGGCGGCCCTTCCGCCCTGCATAGCAAACCCCCTTATCATTACTAGCTTCAGTTGACCCCAGTTGGCAGGCACAGCTAGCCAAAGATAGAAGCAGCAATCAACTCTGTGGCTGCCGCTGCCCGGCTGGAAGTGCTCACTGCTCCTGACTGTGCAGCAGGCACCATCCCTCAAACCCCCCTGACCTGCTAATGTGTCATTCCTAGGTATGACCTCTGGCACGTGTGTGAGCGCCAGCTGGTTGTCTGTGCCCTTCATGTACCCAAAGTACGCCGCTACCGCCCACCCAGGCTTGGCCCCCAGCTCCTGCACTTGCAAGCCAGCCACTCTCAGTCCTGGACAGCTGTGAAAAGCGGTCCGACAAAAAGTCCTCCCATCACCAGTACTCTCCAATAATGCCAATTGCAGCTCAGCCGCCAAACATTGCGGCTTACAGGCTTCTGCTTTGCCCATTGCAAAGTTCTTGCAAGCGGCCCTCTACAAGCATCGATGCCAGACCAACTGGCCAACCCTGCCCACCCTTGCCTGCTCCCCAGCCTAGCATAGCAGTGCAGCATGCATAACGCACCTCTGGAATGAAGGGTTCCCGCATGATCATGTCTGCATCAATGACTAACACAAAGTCCTCCTTCACCTCCACCTGCAGCCACACGCACAGCAAGCTCTCCCACTTGGCTTCACCTACTTAGGCGAGAATCCACTAAAGTACATGCGTCGGCTTAACATAGTTTCACTGCCCTCCCCAGCGCTCTTATCGGCGAGAGAAGGGCCAGGCACTTCGCGTATGCAGCCTCCCGCCGGGGCATTGACAGCAGCTTCATGCAGCAGCCTCCCGCCGAAAGAGCCCCGGTGATGCTGCTGCATGAGCCCCGTGTGCAACACAATTTCCCAGGCACCATGGGTGCCACCTTGCACGCAGCCTCCCTGGCTGCGGGCTGTGCACCCCAGCTGGCCACCCAGAGCGGCGCGGCTCGGGCACATGGCATGCAGCAACAGCATGTGCACACCCAAGCAGCAGCCTGCACCGCCGACCCTGCGCCGCGTGCCGTCAGCGCTTCACTGACAACACCAAACCAGCCCAATGCGGTCTCCTAGCGAACATGGCAACCAAAGAGCGGGCTTGACGTGGATTACCATGCTGCTGGCTTCACCAAAGCGCTGGCAACCACTCCTGGAATCATACCTTGGACATCCAGTCCAGCACCGCCAGCGGCTTGTTGTAGGCATGGTACACATCACCCGTCCGTGGGTGCACCGTGTAGCTAGGCGCCCAGTGCGTGGGCACAAGCGTTTTCTCAACCTCCGACAGCTTGGAGTACTCCTCCTTTGTGCAGCACAGGATGCGTGTCATGGGCCCCGGCTGGCCCACCCGCCGGTGGCTGTAAAACATGCCTGCGTAAGAAGGAGGTACAGTGGGCGCACATATTGTGCAGAGCAACGGAGCAAGGCCCCAAGCAGCGGGCAGTAAGCGTGATCGACTTCGCAAAGCTCAAATGGCATGGAGGGTTTGGGCCCCAGCATGTTGGAGCGGTGAGCCCTCCCGTGTGCACGCCACTAACACAGAGCCAAGGAAGCCCTCTAGTTACTGAGCTGCTCATAACAAGATTATGCACAGCCAAAACCAGCCAGCCTTACCTAAAGACTGCCATGTAAAGTAGCTCTGCAGGGCAGTGCACACAGGCAGGATTCATTCAGAACCTGTAGACATCCCACGAAGGAATCAAGCAGGCAGAGGAGCTTGCTTGACCAGCAGCTTCTTGCTGAAGGGCCTATACCAGGAATGCAGGAGAGGCGGGTTTACGTGTGCAGGGGACCCCGAGCGCCCCAAGCCCCTTACCTTGCACTCTGTTGGTATCACAGTGTGCCTGCAGTAATATGCAGAGTACAAAGAGCTGAGCCACTGCTAAGTTCACACAACAACTGCTCTGCATGCAGCCAGTACTAGCTGAGGCACTGCCCTGTCATTGCCTACTGAGCAAGTCGTTCCCACAAGCTAGTGCGCGGCAAAGACTTTCAGGGATCCCGAGCACACGGCCAGAAAAGCCCTCAAGAAACAGGCGACAGGTTTCTCTTCAGCCTTACACTGAGTAGGCAGCGTGTCCTCCAACTGCCAAGCTGAGGACAACTACGGCCAGCAACTGACAGCTCCTCATGACTCCCTCAGTTTGATCCACCGCGGCCGTCAAGAAGCTGCGTCAAAGGACTCGGGCCATCTGCGCAGCTTGTTTGCTGTTCCAAGTTCGCACTTTGAAGCCTCAATCCAAGCTTCCCGGCACACAATGTGCGGAAGGTTTTGGTAGTCTGGCACACAAATCGATAGAAAGATTCAACACACGGCAATATAGTTCCCGCCACCCAACTGCAGGTCAGACTTGCTGCATGCCGGCTGCATTATATATCCACAGAAAAAGATAGATCTGACCTTAATGCACGCTGGAGTTTGCTAGGGTGGGACATGAGTCTGTGCATGATTGTGTAACGCAGTGGTGGACCGAGTACCGAGTCAGGGTTATAATCACACTGCTACCAACAGCTTACCCAAAGTTCTGCTTGACGCATCGTCGCCTTGCAACATCTGTTCACTTAACTTCGCCAGAGTCTCTGTTACTGACTTCTCACAGCTCTCAGTCAGTGGCCAAACGAGGTGACCTGTGCACTAACGCGCAAGGTGGTGAACCACCACGGTTTTTTCAATGCCCAACCCATCTTAAGGGCTAGGCACGCTGCTTTGGCAGACTGCCCTTCGCCTTTAAGAGGGTTTGTAGAAAGACCCAATGCCTCCTGCACCACTCCTTTGCCGTTTGGCAGTGCTGCTGCTCCCGGTTCTGCCTTGTGTCTGTCCCTGCCGCTGCTGTAGAGCCCCAGCAGGAGGCTGGCTGGCCAACGGCTTCCTCTTCTTCTCCTTCAAGCGCTCTGTCATCTGCTGTGCTTTCAGCTGCGCTCGGATCTCCCTCTGAATGCTGGGTGGAAGCTCCGCTAGCACGTCTGGGTCCACACCGCTTCCAGCACCCTCGCCTGGCTCATTTCCTGCCTTTTGCCCAGCCGAATCCCCCAATGCTGGCCAGTGCCTTGCCCCAGCCTGCTCTGCTGCATTGCCGCTGGCAGCAACGGGGCCTTGGCCGCCCTTAGGCGAGACAGTGACGGTGTCAGCAGCTGCTCGGTCCGCACAGCATGCCTCGTTAGGCGGGAGCAGCACCTGTTGGTGCTTGGTCAATGATGGCGCGGCTGGCACAGGCCCACTGTTGGGGCCAGCTACCAGTTGCTCGCCTCTGTTAGTGTTGTCCACAGTCCCCTGCCCATACACTGACCTTGCTGCTGCTGGGGGCTGCCCTGAATGCTCACCACAACGCCCAGGCTGTTCAAGCTGAGCGCTCTCATCTGCAGGAGGCATTGCCATGAGGGCTGGGCTGGTAGGCCTGCTAGCTTGCATCGCAGATTCTTCAGCTGTCGCTGGTGCTACCCTGAAGAACTTGGTGATGGAGACACCAGGGCCGGCTGTGGGCTGGAAGTTACTAGCAGCAAGGAACAGGCTGCCAATGCTCCACCCTGCAGAGGCAATCAGAGAGGCCTGGACGGCTGTGCCTGTCCTCCTTGGCAAGAGATAATCACCCTAGATGTTTACCAGCAGCAGATGACGCACTGGAGCAAAGCCGGCGGCCATGGGCATGTCGTAAGGCACAGTAAACAGCAAACACTTCCGCATCTGCGGCACACACAAATCAACAACAGCCCGCAATACTGGAGGCAGATGGCTTTACTCTGTAGCTCCCAGCCTCACCTAACCCGTGCTCCTTGGCCCAACGCCGGATTAGCGCGGTGGCATCCTCTGCCATAGGTGCAGCCTGAGGACGCCGCAGCTGGCAGGAGCGAGACAGGGACTTGCTGCTCTGCCAGACGCCGTCCGACCCTGCACAGGTTACAGCTGACCAGACCTGAACCGCATGCAGCACACAGGACCAGTGCAACAAAATGGGCCGCCAACCCTGACCAGGGGGCGTCAACTGGCAGGGCTGTCCTAACTCATCAAAGCACAGCACCGCCAAGAATAGCTCGAGAGCATTGGTGCCAGCATTACACAGGGAACAACACAAACACACAAAGCGTCCAATGCACGCCGTTGTGTCTAACCAGGTGAAATAACCTTACAGGCCGCCCAGTATACCGTCATCCACAAGGATGATTGGAAAGGCCCTTGCTCCGCTTCCTTTGCTAACCGTCCCCAGGCGACCTCAGGCCTCTAACAAGGGCATAGTCGCTTGGCCTCAGCCCATCCTTACCTGCCCAAGGGGGCGCTGCGGCGAAGCTCACAGTCAGCAGCGTGGCCGAGCGGTGGTTGGCCTGCTGGTCTGTAGCCAGCCGCTCCTCCAGCTCACCAGCTGCAGCATCGAAAATGACATCATCACAAATGCAGGTTCTAGAGCTTCCTCACCTCAAGGCTACATTGAAGGACCGGGGCAGTGGGCAAACCAAGAGAGAGAACAGAACACTCCAGCGTAGCAAGGCGGAACGAGGGATACACGATTTCCAATGCAAGAGAGGCAGAGTATGCTTCGTGAAGTCCATGCACCTTTCTAATTGCGGCAGCGCCTTCCCACCCCCCCCCCCCCTAAAAAAAATCAAACCCACAGAGCTTAGGAGCATGGTCCACATGCGGCTCCCCCCCTTCCTTCTGGTAATGCGCAGGTGCCTCCACCAACACAAGCAACGCCTGCCCTCCCAGCCAGCCCTCGACAGTTCCCAGTTACTTACATCAATCTCAATTGGGTCTGGCCGTCCCTGCCACCAACAACAAACAACCCACCCAGCTCCAGCAGCCAGCGGTGCACGCTGTCCACTTCCACCAGGGCGTGGTTGCCCCGGAACGTCTTGCCGCAGCTGAGTGACTTGGGCAGCGTCCGCTCCGTGACCTCGCCGTCATCCACACCCCGAGCAAGGGCATAGAGCCAGGACTCATCCTTCTCGCCAAACAGCTGCAAGGGGTCGCCGGCATAAGACTCAGCAGGTCAAATGTCTCATCTGACACTTGGTAGCAGACCCTTATCCGGAAGAGAATAGGCCATGCACGTATCCGGAAAGCAGCAGCAGTAGCTTTAACAGCTTGCCTGTCCATTCAACAGGCAGTAGCTCACCACGCAAGGTACATGAGCAACTCCATAGCACCTCCCATATGAACAGCATTACACACAACCTCCCCCTATCGGGCGCGCAGAGGAAGCTTGGGCGCCGCTCACTTCTCAAGCACATCCCGCCCCCACCTCCAACCGCACGCTGCTCCACTGTCACACCGGGAACAGGGTGGGTTCTGCTGAGCAGCCACCTCCACCAATGCCTGCTCTAAACACCAGAGTACAGATCGACCTCACCTGCTGAAGGGTGGCCTGTGGCACAGCGGCCAGCTCCCCCACGGTTTGTACCATCAGCTCTTGGGCCACCCGCGCCCCAAACTTGCCGCCCAGCTGGCGCAGCTTGGAGATGGGCAGCGGGCCCAGCAGGCCTGAAATTTGAAGGCAGCCACATAACGAGATGAATAGTGACAACTTGATATGGACAGCCGGGAGCTTCCAGTACATGACAGATGACAACGGTCGCTGGCAAGGGCCAGCCGATCAGCCACACAGAAAAGGCAGGACCAAAGGGTTATCACTGTGCATTATCTCCTGGCAATGCCAGGCAAGCTGAATGCGGCCCTCTGGACTTGGACACTTTCGAAGTCACACCCCCACCATGTTGTTGGTGGCCTTACCTGCATTGCGTCTGCCGCGTCACGATGCGGCTGTACAGCCTTGTAAATTACCAAGGCCAGCTTGGCTAGCAGCATGTAGGGGGTACCCATAGTCTCGCCCGAAACACTAATCAAGGCTTCCCAGCAACAACCATTGCTTCCCTGCTGCCATACCTGGCACTGCGGCTGCCGGTACCACCGTTTGCTGGGCGGGCTTGTGAAGCCCTGATGCCAGCTTGGCTAGCAGCTTGGTGTGAGCAATGCCAGCAGAGCAAGTAAATCCAAGCTCCTGCTTGACAGCGTCGCGAAGCTCCGCTATCACCGCTGCAAAGGCGGCATCAGGAGGGATGTAATACACCTAGGCCTGTGCGTTGCACCAGTCCTTAGGGTCTGGTGTGGACGGTGCCAGTGCAGCATTTGTAAGCACTCCTGTTCCGCAGCCTGGTACAACTCTGCCAGAAGCGGGGCAACCGCCAAACAGGAGGGGTAGCTTTGGATATGTGCTAGCCGTGCTGGCTACAACGATGCAGTCACCGTTGGCACAACCACACTCGTTGAAAGACAGCAACCAGGTCTTCTTCAGCGCAAAAAGCACCCAAGTCGATGATACCCCACTCAGCAGAACAGATGATATAAGTATCTGCACCAGCAGCAGACAGTCTAGGATGCTGCCTCTGTGGACGAATGCACGCGCACACAACGGTGTACCAGCTACTCTCAGGACTGAGCATGCCAAGGTGACGCATATAGTGGACGTGTTCTACCTGTAGTACAGGTAGAACACACATAGTATGTAGAATAGATGGTGTGCGCCAGTGCCATGCTACCTGCTCCACAAGCCAGCAGGACGTCCCCGTTTTCCCATCGGGCCCCAGCTGGCCGCTGCCACCAGGTGTCTGCGTCCAGCGCACCGCCCTCCCCCATCACATGCACTTGCTCTGCAGGAAGGACCAGCACCACGGCCGACGAGCAACTCAACAGTCCTACCTACTCGCGTCTGGTTGGAGAGGCCCCACGATGTTTTAGTGAGGGAGGCAGGCAACCACACCGCCGGCAGTGGGTCAGTGGCACATCAGGCAAGGCGCACAAGCACACCTGGGCCGAGCAGCATATACGAAACATGTGTGTAGGTTTTGTTTTGGGTGAGAGACGTCTACACCAGCCACGACTGCTGCGGCCTCCACGGGGTTTCCTGGCACCGACAAACTCTCACAGGCGCCTGGGATGTCATGTGCTCAGAGACTGGACCGACTTAGGAAGGGAAGCAGTCAACGCTTGCTCACCCACGTTCATCGGCAGCGGTGGCGCGCCACAGCACTCCACAAGGAGCTTCTGGGCCTCGTTTGTGAGATCCAGATAGCACTCATCAACTGGACACTCAAACCGAGGCAGGTACTCCAATAAGTGACTGCCTGTGGTACTAGCGATTGTCTTCCAACCAGCAGGACCAGCCTCTGCAAATGCGACCCAACTGGGCAAGACACAGCGGTAGAGCACAGCTCAGTAATTCCAGCAGGCCGGCCAGCAACAACCTTCGCGACTGCACTTCTCACTACCACCAATACAATCCCTGTATGGCCTATCGCAGGTGAGCTAGTAGACAAGATGTTCACCGCCGGCTTGCCAGCAGGCTATGCCTTCACAAACCTGCCTGACATGCAGCCCACAGGACCCCTGTAACCTCACTCGCCACTCACTGGAGGCCCTCTCACAGGTGGCCTTGCGAGCTAGGATGTCCAGAACACGCTTGCCAGCATCTCTGTACAGTGTCAGGTCCGCTTTACCATGGGCTGTTGGCACCTGGACCAGCTGCAGGTCAGGGCAGAGGGCCCTCGCCGCATCGCCACGCATGTTGCGCTTGACCCCTGTGGCAATGCAAGTAGTGCTGCAATGTTGAGAAGAGTTTGACAGTGGCTATCAAGGCTCGCCTTTTGGGGAACTGGTTTGCACACCAGTATATGCAGGACAGGAAGAAGGGATCTGGTACATGCTTGTAGGGTAGCTGCAACTCCGGTAGGGTGGACAGCTCCAGAAAGAGAGCTTACCTGCAGCACGGGCCTCGTAGGAGACTGCTATCAGTGATCCATTGCTGTTGTTCAGCAGCCTATCGTCGTCGGGCGCAAGTGTCTTGAGGTCGCCATATGGGTTGTACTGCACTACACCGCTGGGCTTCCCGGCCAGCCTGGCGGGGTCGCGCAAAGCCTGCGTCCCAGGCACCAATAAGGGATTGCTGGTGAGGTGAAATATTGAAACGAGCTTCCTCAGTATGGTGCAAGTTAAGAGGTGATATTGGTACGAGGTATCAAGGCTGGCCCCTCCCAAGCTTGAGCTGATAGGCAGAAGGCGGTGCAGCAAGACGACAGGCTGACAACATGCTTGACACGGCGCCACGAAGCCTGCAGTCGTCTGGGCCGCTTCTCACCTCCACTTGTGCATAGAAGGCATCCAGGTCTATGTGGGCTAGGACCTTCTGACAGGGCATCTGCACCTCCGCCATGGTCCTCCTGGGCCTGGCAGTGAACCTGGCAACACTTCCTTGGGCGCTTCTTGGTTCGACTGATGACAGCCCAGGAAGGTTAGGCTGACAGCTAAGGGGAGCTGCCTACATACAACCACATCCGGATACCCTCCCAAATGCACTCACGAAGGTATCATCAGAAGCTTGCGGTTATTTAGAACGGGACACAGACATGGACAAACATCTCAATATATATATGTGGTAATGGTTAGTCAGAAACGCATACTGCCTCTGCTCTGCGGAGCAGTCCAAGTATACCTGAGTCTTTACATATATATCACAGCCATATTGAATGGTATGATGATGGGTCTGGCCTGCGGTGGGGCGCTCGCCCGCTTGCATGCAAGGCGCTTGCACGTGGCGACATCCAGCCTACAACTATTGTCGGTCAGCGCCCGAGCGGTGCCACAGGCACGTACAATATGTTAATTTCAAGTGTTGTGTCAAAGCATCAAGGCAAGTATGCTAGAAGCCTTTGCAAACTGGGACCTCCGTGCAGGCAGCAGCAAACCAGCACTGGCCGGCACGCCGCCAGCCCAGCAAGCCATCCAAGCCAGCCAGGGCACCGCAGCAGGTCACTTGGCCAGCGCCAGAAAAGGTGCCTAATGGGAACTTACCAGTAGAGCTGGGGAACACCGCCTTGTGGAACAGCCAGGTAAGGCTCCAGGTTGATCAAGCGGCTTGCTTGGCATATCAACTAAACATAGCAATCATCTCAAGTGAATGGAGAGACACTGGCGGCAAGCCCACAACCACTGCAATGCATGGGTGGAGGCAGGACATACCTTATTCCGCGACATGGTGGGCTACGGCATAGTGCAGTGGGGAGACGCACAATATTCCGTTGCTGCCAACCCATCCCTTTCATCCCGGCGTAAGAGAGTCTTCTTGATATCAGAAATCGACAGCAGCAGCCACACTGAGGGTGTTGTACGCCCATACCTTCCGTTATGTTTACCTGCTGTGCTGCAGGCTGCCCGGGACTTGCGCTCTGCGATGAAGAGGGCGCAAGCCAACGATGTAATCGGCCTGTTGCGCGTGGGCATACAGCAGGGTCTAGCCGGGCCCCCTCTGGTGACAGCAGCGCTGGACCGCCTGATGCGCTTGCATGGCCGGCGAGAGGGCGACATACCCTCAAGGCCAGCGAGGGTAGCTTTCAACCTGGCTATGCAGCATGGCATGGCGCTGCCCCCAGACGCCTGGCTGCTAGTCGCCATGGCACGAGGCCTGTACTGGTTACGGCCCAGTGCCTGGAAGCAAGGCGGGTGGCAGGAGGCCAAGCTTCAGCAGGTGCAGGACCGGATTATGACCACCTTTATCAGTATTGAACAGCAGGACACAGCACGGCTCACAGCAGCCAAGGTGGAGATCCGGGAGGTTGGCAGCTCTGAGGCCCGCAAAGCCGGCGGCCACAGCGTCGGCAGCAGCCCAGATGAAGGCGGCATAAGCAGCACCAACAGCAGACCTTTGGGTGGCGCATGAAAGACTGTCCCGGGAGTTAGCCAACTTTGTCTGGGCAGTATTCAGCAACTTGGACTGGTGCAGGTCCACATCGGCAGAGCAGCGGGCAGCTCTCTGTGCTCTTCTTGTCAAGCAGCCTGCCGAAGCGGCAGACCCGCAAGCCCACGCCAATGTGCTAATTGCACTTGTCAGGCTGAAGGCCTTCGTGGGGTCCGAGGCTGTCGCTCCATTCCTCGCAAGCGGGGTGGTGGCAAGGGCTGCTAGCCAGATTGCCCAGCAGTCACTCCTTGATGACCCTCGGTTGACCAAGGATGCCCTCTTGAGGTGAGGCAGCCTAGGTGGCGATTTGTCCTCTTCTTCTGTCTGGCTCAAGGGCTGGAGTTGGCACGTTGTGCAATTTCCCTACAGCAATGCATGCTTAGTGTCCAATATGGTAGGTTGTCATCTAACTGTGCAAGCAACACGATACCCTTGCTTTGCTTGCAGCGTGGGCCGGCTGGAGTATCCGGCTGACCCTGCTCAGCTGGCAGCTTTGCTGGTGCAAGTGTTACACGTTCTCCAACAAGGTGCCGCGACAGGGGGCACCTCTAAGGTACCTATGATAGCAGAGTCGCTAGTTGGTGTGTAGACCTGTATACCCGCTTTCCGGAGAAATACGCCCAGCTGCTGCAGCACACCGCTGTGGCTGAGCTGGCCCGCATGTTCTTTAGTGAGCTGAAGCCGGCACAGCCAAGGGACAGGAAGGCATGGGCAAGCCTGGTGCAGGCCTGTGGGCAGGCAAAGGTTGATCCCCCAGTGGGCTCAGGAAGCCAAGGGCTGCTAGGACATGCACCAACCCAGCTGCCCGATGTTGCCAGGGTAGCGAGTCCGTACGAGTGCACGGAGGTCCTGTTTGGGCTGGGCGCCTTTTATGGGATGCCAGATGGTGGGCGGCTGGCCCCTGCCTTGCAGCCTTACCGCAAGGAGCTGGCCTTCCTGGCTCATCGTGCCATGCCCAAGCTTGTAGTGTACCATGACAAACATAAATGGATCATAACGACCTCTCTGGAGGAGCAGCAGCAGCTGGTCAGTGCATTTGCGGCGTGCTAGACACTATAGCTATCGGAGGGCATCGGTTCGTACCATTGTGCAACAAAGGCTGTAGGTCTTGAGTTAAGGTCTTGGTTGCTGGGACATTAGGAAAATGCATCTGCGTGCTAGACACTGTCGGAGGGCATTGGTTCGTACCATTGTGCAACAAAGGCTGTAGGTCTTTGTTTAAGGTGTTGGGTGCTGGGACATTAGGAAAATGCATCGGCGTGGGAGACACTATCGGAGGGCATTGGTTCGTACCATTGTGCAACAAAGGCTGTAGGTCTTTGGTTAAGGTGTTGGGTGCTGGGACATCAGGAAAAAGCATGGAGATGTCAAAGCCTGCCAAACCTGCCAGAGTGCAATATGTCAGGTTGCTGGGAGAAGCCGACCAGCTGCTTGACTGAGGTCAACTGGTGCGCAGTAAGTGTATGGTGTAGCTGAGGGCGCAAGGGGCTAATTTCTCTATTTAGTAAGGGTGCAGGTAGCGCGAACAGAGTGGCGATACGACATAGTTAGACGAGGGCTGGGCTGGATGCAGTGTCTGCTCTGTGTCTTGCTTGAAGTCTGAGCCAGTACGTCTCTCTCCTGCATTTCTTCAGTCTTGGCAGTCTGACCGATGAATATCCTTGATTCCTATTTACTTACCCCTGGGGCACTCGTGCAGGTTTCCAGTTGTTTCAAAGTGCTCAAGACAGTATTAGCATGGGTGGCAGGTAGTGCAAACAGGGAGTAGAGCTGGGCTGGACTGGACTGACAGGGCTGGATGCAGAATGAGCCTGAGTTGCCGTTGGAGCAGCACGAGAGGTGCGGTGAGGTGTGGCCCCAGGCCCTGGGGGATCGTCATATTCGCTGCTACACATGTATATGCAGCACAAATCAGTCAGTGATGACGGCTACATCACTTAGCAAGGTGTGGACTGGCATAAGGCGGATTGTGGTAGCACAGAGTTGACGGTCCCTTAGATACCCCACACACATTTCAGTAATACAGTTCATCCAGCCCTGTCAGTCCAGTCCAGCCCAGCTCTACTCCCTGTTCGCACTACCTGCCACCCATGCTATTAACGTATGTCGGCGAGAGGCCACCTGACTCAGCAAGCAGGCTGCGTGGGACCTTGCACCGAGTCCTGTCCAAACACTTCTTCACTGCCTCTGCTCCTTTCGCAATACCCGCCACCATGTACATACTTTTCAGAGTTCACTTTATGCCTTGTTACAATGCCTGCTAGACCCGCCATGCCTGGTAGGAAGGATTCCATAATGAAGAATTTCTTCAAGCAGAAACTTTGCACCAGACGTGCACCAGACGTTGGATTCAAACAGGCGATGGCGGTGGAACAGCGTTGGACCTCAACCAGCAGTCCAACGCGCCCGGTGTGGTTGATCGCCCAGTGGATCACCGTGTCGAATCCAACGGGTCGATCAACCGGGCTTCCAACGTCCCACTAATGTCCGACGAAGAATCACAGTGGTACCCCATCTGTATGCCCTACGTGCCACCAGTATGATTGCCCAGCCACTGCTACAACATCATTAGCAGTGGTACCTTAACCAAAGAATCACCATACGCAAAACGAGCTGAGTGCAAGAGTGTAGCACACATACCCTGTGCGGTGTGCGGGGATGTGTCTTCGACTGAGTCAAACCCCATGCTATTGTGTGACCACTGCAATGATGGTTGGCATTGTGGATGCCTCCTCTCACCATCAGAGGCCCCTGATCTTTGGTTCTGTCCCCCCTG